>CM060833.1:50137500-50315000 GCA_030762175.1 Metallyticus violacea | reverse complement strand
TCCAGTCACCATTATTGAATATGACAGATTGGGAGGCGGTTCGATTTGGTTTGGACTGGCAATACTATTGAACCTCGGACAGAGCTTTTTGTTGTCCCACAGTTCATGAGTGCTGATGTTCACATTAATGACATTATCCTTCAACGTGTCGTATCCTTTGTTATGGTATGAACTCTAATTTTATTTAATGTATGATAATGCTAAACTTCATACAGCACGGAATACCAAATGTGTCCTACAAAATGCCAAATTCGGGTGATTGACTGACCTACATGCATTTCTGATCTAAAGTGGATTGAGCATCTGTGGGATAAGCTGGAAAACTTGTTTGCCAGCGTCCTTCTGTGCCACAGAACATGGAAGAACTCGCAAATGCGCTCACTGAAGAATGGGAGAGAATCCCACAAATCTTTGTTAGGAGGCAGGTGCAAAGCATACCACGTGGGTATGCTTTGCAGCTCACGGAGGACACACTAAGTACTGAGTGTTAGAATAACCATGGAAACATTGATTGCTAAACAATGCAATCTTGTATTCTACTCTGTTTTGGGCATCAATAAATTATTTGTTCATATTTCTAATCCTGTGAATCAAAGTTTGTTAGAACGCCTATTCTAATTTTATACAATTCTTCAATCTATAATTACAATCTGTCAAAAATTAAATTGTGTCAATATTTATTTTGGAACTTTGATTTAAACACGTGTTCCTCTAATTTTTTTGAGCACACAGTGCAATTTATAGATTTATTGATGTATTCTATAGACCAACTGCCTGTAGCCTCAACTCGGCCTCTCTTTACTATGCTGTCTTTTTTATGTTTTGTTTATTGTCACTTTGACTGCTTTTGTCTTCTCGCGACATCTGTAGATTGAGTTTTTTTGAAGCCGCCCGGTATCCACATTCTCAGGGTAAGGAATAGCTCCGAAGAAAGCCTTACCGAAACAGCTTGACCTAGTCGGGATTCGAAACCATCATCTCCAGATTAGTAAACGCAAACACTACCACTAAACCACGGAAGAGGGTCTATGGTATCTTCTCCCAAGATACAATATGTGCATTCAATTGTTTTTCATGCTCCCAAACTTCCTCATACTGTGCGCAAACCAATATATAAATTTTATTTGTTGCTGCCTGGCACAAAATAGCAACATGCAATAAATATTTCTACATACGTGAACATGGAGGTGTATTGCCTATATAATGCAGGACCTGTAAGTTCCAAATTATTCCCTATATAAGTTTAAAATAGCTCGCCGGTATCTTGGAAATATTCTGTGGAGCTTAGAAAGCACAAGCAATTATTTATACTGGGCTATGAAATCTTAAGTAATCCTCTCTTCGTCGCAAAATATTCCGCTATCTAAATGGAACACCTGTGTCGTTTAAACGCAAGACACTGTTGCCAAACTGCCATTTCTTAGTCCGGCCTAGGAATATAACCCGGCAGTGCACGCGTCGATTTACACACAGCTGTCTCAAATACTTCTTCCTTTTCTTTGAACGACTATACAATTTTATGGATAAAAACTATAATACAATAATATAGATACGCTGCAATTAATGCAATTTATTTAGCTATATATTGTTTCTCAAGCTAATAAGTATATATATAAAATGACAAGTACTAGAGAAGCAGAAATGCATAAAATACTCAAATAGTAGATAACACAATAGTAACTCCTAAGAGGGAAACTTGTACAAAACAAGTTAATTGTTTTGCTTGCATTTACGGACGTATTCGGGTTATTATCACCAAAGAAATATTTTAAATAATAAATTATGCTTTGATAAACTGTTTATTCACAGCATGTTGTATAGTTGGTAAAGTCATAAGCGTATGTAAATAGATTAGGTTGTGCAGTGTAAATAACTGATACCATTAGTCATTAAATGATATATTTATTTGTCTTATGTTTACACGCACTACTTTACCTTTGAGATTCAATATTTATTTTTATCACCTTCACTTGTCTTATGCCTTTGAGGAACCCGAACGGTTCGAGATAAAGCGATATTTGTGGTACTATTTTAGTTATATAATATAACATTAATTACGAGGGTTTTAAACACCCGTTGAGAGATTATGGTGTTTTAAAAATATTTTGGTTATTTCTTAAAACGCCTGTTTTTAAAATGTAATTTTTATTTATTGATTTTGTTTTTTATTTATTTATTTTTATGCAATTCACAATACTGCACACGTGGAAGTTTTTATTCAATTTTCTTGAGATTTTCAATACCTAATTAAAAACAAAAAGTCATTATTTTAGTACATTTTATATTGTTCAAGATATAAAACAATTAACCTAATCAAATTATAAAATTATTAAAATTTTAGTATTAAAATCTAGCAAACATAAAATGAATATGAAAATACTTTTATTTGGTCATAATTACAATTCTGCATCATGTGGAACATTTAGCACATTAATATGTGAACGAAAATAACAATATATATTTTTAAAAACTGTCAGATATATCAACATGGAAATATGACGTGCATTATACTGGTAAAGTAGTTATTGTTAAATTATAGAAATATGCTTGAAAAGAGCAAAATTTAGAAAATTGATTTGTTAGTATATTCTATTTCCAACAAAACACTTAACGGTTTCTGTATTTTGAAACCGGTGAGTGATTTTGTTGATCAAATTCATGTAATAGAGGATGACTGTCAGTACGGCAGCTTAAAGCAATTCTCTTCAACTACTATGAACAGCAATACAGGCAAAATGAGAAAGATGTCGTAGGATGTCGTCCTTCACAACAATACTCGTCTCTCACTGCGGCACGGACACGAAACTCCATCGGAAGTGCAATTGGTAGCAGTTTGCACATCCGCCATACAACCCACATTTAGTACGGAACAATTTTAATCTCTTCATTTGAAAGCAAAGGTTCTTTTAAATTGTGTTGTAATATGTTGTAATACCCGTTTTCATTCCTGAGGCATCACAGGTGGTGGACACATGAGATGAAAGGATACATTTGGAAACGAAACAAAGGGATTTTTAAGGAAGAAAGTGTTCCAGGCCTAAGTTTAGGGAATGCTTGGCATTTTCCATTTATGAGTACTGAGAAAACCCTGTAAAAATCTCAAAATGGGAGGACGGTCCTGGTGGGAATCGAACCCCGGATCTCGTGCTCACGAGTATGCGCCTTCACGATCTCTGGTATTCATGGCAGTGAATGCTCAGTTGATAAAATGGAACGGCTTTCTTAGAGGAGCTGAAGGTCAACATGAACAATTGACTGCGTGACCAATTGGCAGTCTTCTAAGCGCTAGGAAAATTCATGACATAGTATAACACAACAAATGTTTTCTCTCAACATCTGTAAATAAAATTTAGTTATAACATCTGTAAATAATTGGGATGTATTGTAAGGGACGGAGGAGAATATTTCGCTACTTCAGACTTGCTCAACGGCTGGCCGTTTGTGCCCAAGCCCCCAGAGAGACATCTCGAGGAAGGAATGAGGCGAGGGAGACACCGCCCGGTCAGGATATATGGAGACGATGAGGCACGGAGGTAGAAATTGTTTCTAAATATAACACTTCGACGCAGATGGGCCCCTTCATCTTCCATATCAGACGCCGGGGAGCATACTTTTCCAAAGCGCAAGCTACCATTACACCGCACTAACCCATCTCGTCTAAAGCTTTCGACCCTGTAAAAGAACAAACGGAATGAAGTGATGTGAGGAAAATTCATGGTGAACAAAAACCATTTCAGCATTAGGAAAATAATGCAAGATCAAATTGCCGGTCTCAAGGAATTTGAACCCGGAACCTCCCAAATGAAAGTCCTAAGTGTTACACTTGAGCCACCCGCTAAGTTATTTACACAGCTAGTTTACACATTCACTTTACATATAAATGTGATAGAAAGTCTGTAAGAGTTCCTTGGTGACATTTGCATGGTGTTATCTTTACTACGAAATACTAGTTTTTTGCTGTGTCTTCGGAATCTGTATTTTCCTGTTCTTTACTCATTATTTCCAATATATTATTTTTTCTCCTTCATCAGGATGTTCTGGTAGAATTCATACAACAAGGAGAGCGTCTTCTTTTGTTCCACCAAGGAAGGAAAAATGACACTAAACTACAGATTACTTACGCGTGAAAACAGAAACTGAAACCACATAAACAATTAGTTTATTAGAGCCCTAGAGCGCTCATCTATCGCAAAAGCATTCTTAGAAGTGTCATAGAAAGCTCTGAAAATGCTGACGCATTGCTTCTACTACTTCTCAATGTTCTCACGGACTAGCTGCTTGCATTGCAAGGGTCATCTGTCATTAATTATTTTTGCTACAATAATATTTAACCAAAGTGGATTTTAGTTTAAAGCTTTAATTGAAAATGCATTAATGCACATTCGGTGCAAATAGTGCGGGTACATATCGATTTGATAATCACGAGGTATTTATTTCTAATCCAGTGTGTTCAGTAACTGTGTATCCAAGGTAACCGTAACCTGTCATTTAAAAATGACCGGTTTGGTACTTGTGAAGGACTTGTATGAACGTTATAATGTCTTTGGAGTGCATTCTAGAGACGCCAGTGATAAGAAAATCTGCACCAGTGTTTTGTTTCCAATGTGAAGGTGTATAGAGTCTGCAATACAGAAAACATGCACCGTTCCTTGCAGCTTAACTTCAGATTTGTTACACTTAGTGCTTAGAAAAATACTGAGAAACCACTTATCCAATGTTCTGCCTATTTAAACATAATCTGCATTAGTTTTTGATGTTAGAAAAGAGAAATATAATATTTAAAACTCGTTATACGGTCTCGTTTTCATGACAGAGACCAGTTTTCCTTATGATTTTACAATGTTTGTAAAATTGTAATAAAGAACAAAACCAAGAAGCTTGGGATGAACTTGACGTCATTCACAACATGCTTAGCATTGTTAATAGAGTTGAATAACTGAAAAATGAGTAAATAATTTCACCAAATATCTACATTTCTCTCCTTATTATATATTTTTTGAGTATGTTCAAAATATACTAGCATGCGTTGTTATGTTTTGGACAATTACCATTAAAGTTTTCATATTAAATACATTGATCAATGAACCAGCAACTGATGTATGAAAATAAATGTATTATTTATTTAATATAGCAGAAATGATTAAAGTATTTTAATACCAGCTTATATGTTTTATGGACCATTTTTCTAAAGAACATACTTAAATAACAAATGTAGTGTATAATAATTGTGAAAATTACTGTTTATTATTTTTAGATAAATGCAGTATTTGTGATAATAATTACACTTTCATGGAGTTGGAAGGATTTCCCCGATAGTATAAAAATCTTAAATATTCAAAGTATGGATTTTTCCAAAAAATTAACAAAATGATGAAAAATTCGAAAAAATAACATTTTTCATGTGATTATTTATGTAAATTTTGAAATTAAAAATATGTTTTGTCACTCATTTTATGGTCTGTCGCTCAAAATATCTTGGAAACGCATTTTAGAGCCCCTTTGCAGTAAAATCAGGATTTTCAAAAAACAGCCTATTGGTCTTACTCTGAGAATGATGACTTGAGTAGTGCGAGATGCTTCTAAAATGTGTCAATGCTAGGGTTCCCAATTCCATCTTCAGATTTATTGTGTTTTCCTCTCTTTTCTTTGAGAGTTTCCCCTTCAAGATTTGTTTCTGCACCATTCCAGTTCTCTGTATTATGTCCCCCTACTATTCAAATATATCGTACGAACAAACTTCAATAGTCCCACCGATTTCGTTTATATAACTGAAACCGCTTTCGTCTAAACAGTTACATACTCCAATACTTGTCGGTCCTGGTGGTGTAGTGGTTACCATACTTGCCTCCTAAACTCAAGATCGCGGGTTCGAACCCGGCCAGGGCCGATGGATTTTTCCGGGCGTAAAACTCCTAAAACTTCCTTCGGAAGGGAAGTAAAGCCGTGGGTCCCGTGTCGTACATTTACGGCACGAAAAAGAACCTCAAGCCTGAAAGAGAGGCCTCTGAGCAAAATTTGTCGGCCGTTTCACGCCCTGAGTTGAATGGGACGCTGATGACCTGAGATGTTGAAGAGTGTCCGTAAATAAAAAAATCCAAAAATCCTCTCCAATACTTGGAAATTATCCGGATTTGTCATTGTTACTTTTGTACATCAAAGATTGAGCAGAAAAATGAATATTTCCTATTATTATTATTATTATTATTATTATTATTATTATTATTATTATTATTATTATTATTATTATTATTATGAGAGTGTCTTAATTATTGAACAAGGAATAAACGAATAAATAATTTACATTCGCTTCCATACCAAATCTCTGTTAGCACTAAACATCAATATTCCAGAAATGTGGTAACGTTGTTTTCCTTAGCGAAATCTGAAACACCTCATTCCCCAGACTGGGTTACTATAATCTCAGTTCTAGGAAAACAAAACCCATCTAGACTTGTTCCGTAATACACTTCCAACGATATTCTTTTTTTGAACAAATTTTCCCGCGTATTCTTGCTTCTGTTTCTATAAATATTCCTTTAAAAGTGCATCTTGGGGCTCTTTTTTGCACACTCCATAAAAAATCTAAGAGTTTTCTTTCGTCTCTCAGAGATAGGTTAACTGATTCAACATTTTATTATGCAATTGTATACTCTTGTTCGCGACATATGTTCGTTCACACGGTCTTCTTGTCCAAGTATCCTTGCTAAGGGACTTTACTTTCATATCCTTACTGAATCCAATAGAGTTACCAGTGTTACCAGTGTTAGTATTCAGATTTTTTCCATGAAACTTTCTGGTGTAATAATGAACCCATCCGCAAAAAAGTCAAAGGGTGTATGAATACTTACTGCAGCTACATCCTTAATTTTTATCCTGAAATAAATGTGTAAACTATTATTTATTAATAAAACTTGTTTGACTGTCATTATTTAATACACGTACATAAATTTTTTTCTAGTCTGCAGCTTACCGCCACGAAATAACAGCGCCACAAAATCACACCTTTTTAGAACTTGGATACTATAAATAAAGTAAATTAATTCTGTACTCACCCTACTAACAGAAGATGCTGGTAGTGTTGTCCATTTTGTACGACATACAATCTACATCTTTTAAGAAACAACAGTTACACTTGTCAGTTCTTTTGCATTAATGTACCCACTTCCAGCATTTTAGTGTTGAGAGTCTACTTTTGTAATGGATGAACGTTTCCAAGCTACTGGCAAAGAAAGGACTTAAATGCCCCTACCTAACATTACCACTACAAATTTTGAAACTATGTGCATAAAAATTGCAACAATTATACATAGAATTTTAATATATTACGTTTTAAAACACTAATATATATGGTTTTTTTTTTTTTTTTTTTTTTTTTTTTAGTAGTATTTCAGATGTTTATAAACTGTAAAATTTGTGTTCATGTGCAGCCATTGTAGAAAAACAAAAGCAGTACTTCCACACCTCGCTCTGGCACTTTATTTGTGGTATTTCAATATACTATTGCCTCGTAAAAACTAATGATGCGCCTATAACAGCGGCGCCCGTAACATAACCAGGAGAGGGAAGGGCGAAATCACCACCTTCCACTAACTGCGAAAGAATAATTTAATTACTTTGTTCTAGTGGCGGATTAGGAGGTTGATTTATGAAACGGAAAAGCTAAATTTGAATTTTGACTTACAGAATATTCCTTTTGATCCATTTTCTGCTTCTGAGGATTTCTTCTATAACATGATTTGCTTTTAACTCGCAAGACGGGCTATCATTTTTTTTTTTATTTTGCAATTCCACCTTAAAGTTCAAGCTAAGAACTGAATTCGAAAATTCTTCCTCACAAACCTTCAAAGTACTCTCCATCTCTCTCTCCACACACACACACACTTGTAGACGGTGTAATCATTCGTCAAAAGCACTACGGTACTCGGACTGAGATATTGCCAACAGAGCTAAATTTATAGCTTGAGCCATGTCCTGAACTCGTTTAAAAAGTTTTCCAGCAATGTCAGATTTCACTCGGGAAGCAACCAGAAGTCGCATGGTATAAGGCCAGGGCTATAGGGTGGATGGTTAAGTAGCTGAACTTTTGCGAATTGCATTTTCCTCAAATTTGCAGTTGAATGTGAGGAGACGCATTGTCGTTTAAAAGAAACAGCCTTGAAGTTCCTGTACTTTGATGCTGCGTCTCAGATCTTCAAATAAAGGATGGAAAATATAAGTGCCATAGTACTCTCCATTCAATGTCATTCTTTCTGGCTCACAGTAAACCACTAAAAGTCGATCATAGTCGAAGAAAACAGTGAACATTTTCGCTTCCGAGAACGAATATATTGTCGAAGAACTCGTCTTGGGCCATTATCATTTACCAAAGAGCAGATCTGAGCTTTGTTTGGGGTAGTAAAGTAATATAACTAACTTTCATCACCAGTGAGTATATCTAAAATGTTTAGGACCATTTGGTGGAAACATGTCATCAGTTTTCTTGCTCATTTTCTTTAGTTAGGGGGTGTGGAAGTAGAACCCATTTTGCACAAATTTTTCGCAGTTTTAAATGTTCATGGAGTATACTGTCAATGTTGCCAGCACAGATACCCACTTCCATACTTAGTATTTCAACAGTAATGTGTCGATTTTCTCTCGTTCACAGCTTTCCAAGGCCGGCCATAGCGAATTGTCTTTCAAAGTCTCTCGCCCTTCTTCAAATGACCGAATACATATTTAAATGGTATCAAACAGACGCACTTGATCCCATGAACAGGTACCAAGTACTCGTGGCCAGCTTAAAGAGTGTGAAAATGTAGAATCTAAAGTTTGCTTTCAAATGCTTGATTTTTCACCAGTTATTGATATAAGACTGAACTCAACAGACTGTACACAGTGACCTAGCAAGTTTAAACTTGCACTTATGTGCATTATGATAGCTTAAGGTCTATTGTTGCCAGCTTCGTTAGCTAAATTTTATAGACATTGTTGTCCAACAATGGATAAGCTGGTAGCAAAGCATTTTGACTTCCCCTCGTACATCAATATCTGTTTAAAAGAAGTAGAGCATGGTCTGAGAAGATAAACCAAGTACTCGTAGTTGTCACCTGTAATATTTCGGTACTCGTTTTTAATGTAGCTAATTTTTTTTAATGCAGCTCATTTTTGTAAATGTTTGCCCATAAAAGTACGCGGTACCAAAGATTGCTATTAACTTTGATGCAAACAAACATAACATAGAAAATTTACCAGAGCAAAGATATAAACAATCAAATTTGTTTGCAACTTTGAAAATTTCTTCCCCAGAAGTTTAGTTTTAAGAGACGCAATATCTATAATTTCTTGAATAATATTTTATTCACTATCAATACCCCTCAGAAATATGACTTATTGACCTTTATCAGTTATGTATGATCCAAGGCAAGAGTAAAACAAGTAAGTGTTATTAGCCTTTCCTTTGTTTTTCCAGATCACCTTCCAAATCTTCAACGAGCCTGCTTACAGTTTTACGCAAGAATTATAGATTTAAACTGGGGCATATTTCCTCAGTCGCTGTTATAAAATATTCTCTGATAAATTTACCCCCAATAAATTACTAAATTTATTTATCAATGTGTTCAGTACTGGAAGATACTTTTACAGCATTATTAATATTAGGAGCTTAAGAAGTTGGTGATTTCAACTCTTTAAACTTTTATGATCTACCTTCACCTGGAAAGAAAAATTCCAATCAATAATTAACACCTCAAATTAATACAATAAATTTCACACTCTTAAACCATTTAACATATGTAATAGAATATGTTTGCCATTGTAATAATGGTGATATTTATAAAAATTCCTGTCAATACTGCAACGGGAGACATGATACATCTTTTTTGAAAATAGGGTACTTAACTTCATCGTAGTTTTGTATACAAAAAATCTTCCTCCCATTAAATATGAAACATATGTCTGGATGTTGAAAATGACATTGTGAAACTGAACTACAACCGTCACTGCTCCAGTACTAGTGTAACGCAGGTATCTTTCCTACCTATCTTTTAGACTCAATAGATGGAAGGGAATACCACGCACATATCATGTTTGGACACAGCTGGTCTATAAAATACAACACCATGCAAGATAAGTCTCACTCCACTTAACCCCCATCGTCTGCCTGCACATGACAGACCTGCTATTAACTAAAGGTGAGGGGGCGAATGGCGAAAATTCTGCACCATAAAACCGAAGCTCGAAAGAGAGGTGGGTTTCTCTAGCCTTGGTTGACAACCTTCCTAAGAGAAGATACTCCGAAATCATACCCGGTCCCTCAGAGAGGGAGGTTTTGCGATGTGGAGGTAATCACACACATAAAATGGAAAGTCATTATTTGTAAACTTCAAAATGCAAGAAACGAATGATAACAGGAAACAAATTGGCATCATCAAATCTGCAGAATGCATGACCAATTGATGATAGATTTCTATTAAACGTATTACATCCTTCAGGTGGAAGGCCACTAGGAAGGCCAGTTAAAGTATAGATGTAACATTTAAAATCTTCATGCCAGAACGGATGAAATGATCCAAACTATGAGGAATGACTATGATAATGAAGATGAAACTGAATGCTTTGAATATTTTGTTAAAAGAGAAATGTATATTCAATTCCTATTAAAAATAACCGGACTTTCTAGATTTCGTGCCAAAATAATACAGTTAGTAGCTTTGATCTGTATACATGTTGACGATATGCCCTCCTCTTACATTTGCCTTGTAATGCTGTCTTATTTATATGCAAGTTCCACGTCGTTTTCTTTCTAACATTATTGTGAGAGTGTATATAAACACAGGGAGTGCAAAAAATGTATACACACTTCAAGCAAAGAAAAAACTGTGTTAACATAATAAAACTGAATTCACACAAACAAAAATGATGGGCACTAATTATCATAGACTTTTACGGTTATAACAGTTACAACAGTTGCTCAAAATACCCACCATCGGCGTCGATACACTTCTGAGTATGTTGAACTACTGACTGAGGAATGTTTTCGAAAGTGTCCTCAGCGATTGCAGCACATGCCGTTTCAATTTCTTCCAGAAGTGCTGCCAGTGTAGCTGGTTTGCTACGGTATACAACATCCTACAACATACAACTATGAGTTCCCCATAGGTAGAAGTCCAACGGAGTTAAATCCGGAGAACGTGGTGGAAACTCAATCGAACCTCTTCGTCCTATACAGTGCCTTGGATAGTGCCTTGAATCCAGTGCGAGGGGCTTGTTGCTGTACGAGGTCTCCCTGGTCTGCCCTTGTGAACATCGCATACGGTACCACGAGTCTCAAATTTGTCTCGAATGTGTGAAATTATTACCTACTCGCGTTAGCGGTTCTGTTCTGTTCACCTGCTTCCATTGTCTTTGAACGGCAACAACATCCTCGGTCTACCAACACTACTTCAAAATTGCTTTCCGCTGTTCAAACGATAATCTTGGCTCCATTTTGTTGTAGCAACCTAGCACAACGTAATGTGAGCCATAATCTTGGCTTCATTTGTTCATTGTTGATCTACCTGTCACATAGCAGCAACGCTATCATAATGTATATGAGTCACATCTATTTACAAAACATCATACTACACGTTATTGTTGTTTTTGGTTCAACTTTGAAAAAATAATAAATAAATATCTACTGTGAAAGTGTGTATACATTTTTGGCACCTTCGGTGTATATATACAAACACTGTTTCAACGTTGCAATTTGACTGTTAACACTTCGAGAACTATTAGGCACTTGCATCGACCAGATATAGAAGAACCATTTTTTGGTAAAATAATCACACAATGAGACATGGGTCTTCTTAGCAACGTAAGAAGAAAGTCGCAGTCTGTATGAAGACCCAGAAATCCTCGTGAGGCCAGGTCAAAAAAAAAAGACCTGATTTATTTTTATAATCAGGCCGTTGTTTATCAGGCTTCCTGCCAGAGGGCCAAACTGTGAATCGCTGTATTACCAAAACATCCTAAACATCTCAAGAGGGAACTGTGGAAAGACAACGTAAGGATTCTCGAAGATGACAACGCAACCGTCAATTCACATTGTGTGTTGGTGACTTTTGTATATACAATAAGATAACTGTTCTTTCCGACCCTCCATATTCTCCTGACGTATCCTGCTGACTTATTTATTTGAAAATTTGAAATCCACGATTAAAGGCCGCAGATTCAATTCAGTTAATGAATTTAAACTTAAATATCATATAGAGCTTTGCACAGTCGTGAAAAACACACCTAAGAAGCTGAAACACCGTTGAGAAAACTGCATCAACAGAGACAAAGCTCAGCAAGATGTGTTTGTAAGATCAATATATAATAATAATAATAATAATAATAATAGCAATAATAATAATAATAATGATGATGATGATAATAATAATAATAATAATAATAATAATAATAATAATAATAATAATAATAATAAAAGTTATACTTTTTTAAGACCTTGTGTGTATACAACGTGACTTACGACACTTTCGTTTGGCATCATTCCACTTTTCTGAGAGTTGGTAGAGGTAACAGCATCGCCGTTTTAACAGTGGTAAATAAAATAGTATAGCGTTTCTTATTATATAAAACTTATTTTCAAATTAATACTAAAGCTAACAATTTAAGTTACGAATTAAAACATTTACACGTTATTGTTTATTATTTTGTAACAATGTTTCTAATGCTGTTAATTCTTATAGCTTAAACACAAGTCTGTCAAAGCACTGTGAATACATTACTGACTGTAGGTTATAGACAAAATTTGGGCATTATTTCCTCAACAATTATTGGAAGAAAATTACTTTCAAATATAGCAGAATATTTGTAGAATCATACGTTTCATTCGTTGTGAAAGACGCCGAAAAAGAAGTTTCTAATCTGTGTCGAATGTCATCCAATGTTTCCTATGTGAAAACCCTTGCCTTTACTATACCCTTCTTATTCCGAACGCTTCCCGTTACCAAAATATATAACTAATAATATTTGTTTGAACAATATAAAAATACCTATCTGTATACAAATCACAGATTTGGTTGATTTGGTTTATTTAAGGACGCCCTGTAATATCTCATGTCATCAGCGTCCCATTCAATACAGGGCGTGAAAAGGCCGATAAATTTTGCTCAGAGACTTCTTCTTCTAGTCTTTCGGTTCTTTCACGTGCAGTCAATGGGGACCCAGGGCTTTACTTCCATTCCGAAGGAAGCCATACTTAGAATTTTTAAGCGCAAAAAAAAAAAAAAAAAAAAAAAATCCATCGACCGGGCCGAAATTGAACCCACAACCTTGGTTCTACGATGCAAGTATGGTTACGCCTAGACCATCAGGACCGACTATAAATCACAGATAAATGCGCAATGTGTAATATATGCTGGTTCACTATATGAACTTCCCAAAAGATGGAAGTACACGGGAATTTAATAACATTCTCAAGAAATACTGGGAATTTCCTTAATCGACTTCCAGACACTCAAACCTGAAGGTCCTCCGCAGCAAGTGTTAATCAATATTCGGATAGTTACACATATTTAATGTTCTAAGTAAGCCTTCTAGCGTGAGAGGCTATTGTCTCTAAATACGACCCTTCAAATGGCTCCATAAGAACAGGAAGATTTCACTCATGCATATTCGGCATATGGCACGTTGCTGCATATTGTTGAATGTATCTCTTGTCAAATCGATGTCTGTTAATTGTTTCATAAATTGTCTTAAAATATGCAAACATGCTTTTCAAGATCAGATGTTTTAGTCCTTTCAATCTGTCAGGCAGTATGTCTCGGTTTGGGGTTCTTTGGCGAATGAAAACCTAATAACCAATTTTTATGACAAACGTCAGTGACTATTTGAGTTTCATCCGACGTCTATAACTCTTGCTCGTGGTTTCCAATGTATCCATGTCTTGCTAGTTTCTCCCTCAACTTCTGCAAGAATTCGCGCGTGTTACTTTTATAGATTTTGTTATCCAATAACGCTGCACAATAAACACCCGCTTCACGACGGTATTCACAACCGTTCTCAACGATGTTCAGCAACTGTATAGCAATATATTACTTACCCAGCCAACTGTTAGGAGAATTAGAGGGATTCATAAATTGCCAACCATACATTTCTAAGGATTTAACATATTTATATTTGAGGTGGGAAGAGCAAAATTGTTACTTCTTTGGCAGGACTACATATGAAGTATCCTACACATAAGTTGCCTGGTAAATGATTCATAACTTATTATTGCAAAGTTTGAAACTAATAAAACCGGAAAGTTCATTTTATATTAATATTTTAAGAACTCATTGTTATATATATGAGTAATGGGAATGAATTAAATGCTTTTACTACTGGTACCTAATAATAATATATTTTGCTTTTCAGGTAAGTTTCAAGCACGAAGAAAACGGCCGTTTTGGTATGTACTGAAATGGAATATTTGACATATTAAACTTCTTTGATTGCGTTGCTAATGTGGAATATATTTTGACTGTTACCATGTTATGAATGCATGTTCTTTCTGTAAGTAAGTCATAATATAAACGCTCTATTTAAAAAGCATTTGAAGACACGAGTGTAATAAAGATGATTGATATATTTTCATCGTTCTGAGATTTAAAGTTATAATTTTGAAACAAGTTATAGCCATGTCTGACAGGGAATAATACTTGCTATAATATATACAAGTATGACAGAAAGTTGTGTATAAACTTGGGGAGATATTCCTTGCTTATACACGGTGCAAATATATTTTATGAGCATGAATACGAAATGCTTTATTTCCTTGTTAGAACCATTTGCCTATAACTTCGTTTACATGATGTGATATGCGTGCTAGAATGCTAGAATGCTGTCCTGTGGCAATAACCCCAGTTGCAGTACAGTTGCTTAATATATACAGTAAACAGCAGTACAACAGTAGGTAGTATTCACTTTTACCACTGGTTATATGGGGTGAGGGTGTTGTAACTGCTTCATTGTTGTTGTGGTAGTTCTGTACCATATATTCCGCTTGCTATGCAAATCACATCATTGCTTGACGTAGCACCGAGCACGTAGTGTTCGTTCTGTATGTTTACGGATTCGTTCCAGGAATAGTAAAATGAGGTATTCAAATGGGGAGTTGGCAGAGTTGCTCATATGATGTATGGATTAGCTAAAGGTGTAGAGAATCTTCGTATTCTACAAGACTGTCAAGATACTCCAGGGATACATCAGCGTATCAGGAAGTTCCATGCGAGGGTGCGTTGATGGATGTTTCCGTACTAACGGAGTACATTTTAGCGAATTCCGAAGAAATGAAACTATTGCAGCCCTACCCGCAAAACATTTATTTTTTAGCTAATTTATATTTTTAACCAATTCTGAATGAATATAAGCTATTGTGGTTGTACCAATGGGAAGATACCAATCTATCCAAATTTGCATCAATCATACCTACTAGGCACCGAAAAAAATAAATTAAAATATGTATATATACACATATATATTGGAACGGGTATTTATGGTGCGGTTAATCCTTACTAGATAAATTTACAGACCATTTTAAATGCTAATTAATTAAATGATTAGATGAATTTATGCTAATCTTTTTAAGTGGCCTCGGCTCATGAAGGCGGGAGCTCGTTGTTTCCTAAAGCCTGTTCCAAAGCAAAGAATGGGATTCTCAGGGGAATATGAACTGTTTTTAATGACTTAGAGTCTTAGGGACGGAAGGGATTCTTTACTGAAATAATTCATTTCTGCACCCAAGTTGAAGTATGAATTTATTGAAACACTTAAAGTCTTTAAGACAGGTTGGGCGTCCATCTAGTAAATAAATCCGGTTTTATATTGACCTAGGCTTAAGTTCGCTTCATTCACTCAACGGTCTAATTACACTGTTTACGTAACTTTAACTTTAACTTTAACCGGATTCCTCCCTCCGTAATAAACTCACGCGGCGAAAATCCGACTGTCACCTATAATTTTAATAAGACACTACATAATAACACTTATGACTTTGATGTAAGGACTTTACATAATAATTAACTAGGTGTTACCTTGTGATGTCTTTCAACTATTCACTGCCTTACTGCTATCACCATCTCTCTCTTGTGTATTGTCTTGTTATTGTGTTGTTACTCTTACTGTTCCAGCTTCTTACCTTGTACTGTGTTTCCCGTACTGTGGTCTCTTGTACTGTCTTCAGCGTACTGTGTTGTTACTCCCTTCTTCCTGTACTGTCTTCTCTACTGGGGGTGTACTCTATTCTGTGTTTCCCATGCTGTCCCAAACCTTACTTCTTAAACTTGATATCAAATCTATTATATGATTTTTCTCCGCCCACGTGAACTTTTATTTCTTCAAATATTGTGGAACTTGGGTCAATTCTGGTTTCCTATTGGCTCTCACCAGATATCTATTATAGTATGTGTTCGTTCTTATTCATCACATTTTGAGATATGTTTATTGGTTGAAACAGTTCACTCACTTTCTAAAATGAATGTTCTCACGTTAGAGTTTTACGAGAAAGATGCTTGTGCTATTTACAAGCGGCGTCTTTTGATTCCGTTACCTTTTTAACTTTTCCGGGCTTTTAGATCCACGTACTAAGGTTTGCGATAAAGCACGCCCGGTCATATACAAGCGGCGTCTTTTTAACTCTGACGAACACAGTTACTTTATTGATTTCATAAGATGTCTAACTCACCCCTGATACTTTCTAAAATTAAAGTTCCCAAGTTTAATGTTTTATTTTAAGACATCAGTGCTCCCGAGCGCAATCCTTGTGGATATGACAAGTCCAGCTACCTATTGATATCATACTTCTTGCTTTTCCCTGTTAAGGCAACAAAATATTTTCTGTATCAAGTCGGCAAAACTCTTTCCGAAATCTTTACCAAGGAAAAATGTGCACGACCATTACAAAGAAATACCTTCTTTCGAAGCAAACCTATGGTCCCAAGGGTTAGATCGCCTCGCCAGATTATAAGGTTAACATCAAGAAGGCCATTTTTTTGTCCACATTTTCGCCTTTATTTACAGAATGGGAACCCTTGCCTGGAAGATTAACAACTAGATAAAAAACATATGTACACAGTAACAATTATAACATTAAAATACTGGTTATAATTGTAATATTGGTATAATTGATTAATATGTCGTTCTCGACATTGTTAATAATTCCTGAAATTAAATGCCTTTTGTTATTAATCGGAATTCTTGAGACAATAATTCCTGCTTCAAAATGGGTCAATTTTTGTCTTTCTGTCTGTCTCTAATATGTGTGTGTTGTGTGTGTCTTATCGCTCTAGCAGCCGCAATTTTTGCTTTATCTCAACGAAACTCAGTAAAAATCTTTAAAATAATTTGACAAACAGACTTTTCGAAAATCATGGCTTACGGGCCACTCGGAATGGGGGTATACCTAAAAAACTCTTGGCAGTTAAAGGAAAATTTCAAAATCGCTGTAGTGGCTGCGATTTTAAACCTTTTTAAACGAAACTCGGTACATGCCATTGAAATAAAGTAAGAAAAACAATTTTTTACAAAATCAGTGAAATCTGACTATTAGCAGGGGTGATTTAACCTGAAACCCAAAATTTAAAAATCGCTCTAGTGCCAATAATGTATGATTTTTCGCAACGAAACTCCTTAAATAGAACAAGAAAAATCGTTTCTGAAAATCAGGGAAATCGGGGAATTAGGAGAGGAGTTTACCTGCTTCCCAAAATTTACAAATCGTGTTAGTGGCATTGATTTATGGCTAGACCACCCAGTCCTTGGTCTAGCACATGTGACGGCTGCGTCCTCTACCTCCGTCTTGTGACATCATTGAAGATGGCATTATTGCAGGGAAGCATGTGACCAGCATGCTCACACTGCCGGTCCCAGATTGAATAACGCCACCTCTCTATCATGTAGGTGCCCAATTGTCCTCACTAGACTATGTGGGCCCCGCTCCAACTAGATCAAGTCTTAAAACCTATTTTATATTTAAAAACCAACAATGGAACATCAAAAATTTCCTAAAAATAACACTGTCTCCTAAATAATAAATATTATTTTCTCAAAATAGAAAATAGAAAACTTTTCCACGAAACAGCAGCACTTTTATCGGTCTTCCATCTTCTCAGATGTTTTAAACTGTAAATATCATTGAGCTCTTCGCGTATGAATATACTCAAAAAAATTGCATGAGTTGTTTTAACAAATGGCTACTGTTTTATCAGACGCTGCTGTCGGTGTAGAAAGCGTTACATCGCACTATGCAGGAGCTACGTAAACTAAGCGAATTCCTCAAGTTGAATTTGTGAACTTTATTACAGAGCGCTAGAGCGGAGAGGTTACATATTGAGAGGAAGCAGTGACTGACTTGTGTGTCCACCACAGGAACCCACAATTCAAAACACTATCCTCTGGCTATTTCCCTTCTCTTGTAGAAGACGGGCCAAGCCAGTGAAATTAGCCAATTTTCCACCCCAGAGTCTTTGATAATACAGGAATAGAGTTTCTCTGTCTTAATCCACCAAGAATATTTTAGCCTCAGCCAATCTAGAATTTAACGAAAGACAAAAGTCCACGTGGAGTGATGTTAAAAAGTAGCCTATATTCGCCACGTTTTCCCTACAGCCTTTGAGATCAATTGTTTAGCACATTTTAGTTTAACCCCAAAACAGTCTAGAATTTAACAGCAGACAAACTCCATGTGAAGGGTGCAATAGCTTTAGCCAATAACAGTCTGGGATTAACAGCGTACAAACGAACAGCTGCGGGAGAGTCTATCAGTGTTATTATTGGGATATCGGGTAACGATCATATCAAAAGTTTGCCGCCTCTAGGTATATGATGAGCGTGGCCGTATAGATAATATTTCACAGTTGATATCTTCCCGGTAATTCTTTTCTCATAAATAAAACATATCCATCGTTGTAAATTGTGAGCTTCTTCCCTCCTTCCTTCCTTCCTTCCTTCCTTCCTTCCTTCCTTCCTTCCTTCCTTCCTTCCTTCCTTCCCTCCCTCCTTCCTTCCTTCCTTCCTTCCTTTCTTTCTTCCTTTCTTCCTTTTTTCTTTTCTTTCTTTCTTGTTTGAAACAATTGAGATAAATTAAACTTAGAGAGCTTTTTAAATTCAGGTTTTCAGATATACTCGTATTGGTCCGATTGCCCTGCTTTCAGAAAATAGTATTATTATTATTATTATTATTATTATTATTATTATTATTTTATTTAAACGGTATATACCCAGTTTAATGGAAAAAAAAATATTGATCGGCTAAAGGTATTTTTAAATTTTGGGTTTCAGGCAAACTTTCACTTCTAATAATCTTTTAATTTTGTTTTATTTACGGACGCTCTTTAACATCTCAGGTCATCAGCGTCTCATTCAAATCAGGACGTGAAACGGCTGACAAATTTTGCTCAGAGGCCTCTTCTTTCAAGCTTGAGGATCTTTATCGTGCCGTAAATGTACGACACGGGACCCATGACTTTACTTCCCTTCTGAAGGAAGCCATACTTACGATTTTTACGTCCGAAAAAAATCCATCGATCCTGGCCGCGATCTTGGGTGTAGAAAGAAAGTATGGTTACCACTACACCACCAGGACCGACTCCTAATAATCTGATTTTGCTTATCTTCAGGAACTAATTTTCTTATTTTATTTAAATGGCATGTACGAGTTTTCTTTAGATTTTATTTTATTTATGAACGCTCTTTAACATCTCCAGTCATTAGCATACTTTTTTTTTAAGAAAAAACAAAAATTGCGGCTGCTGGAGCGAATTTTAAATTTTCGCTTTGTTTTAACACTCATTACATTTTGGTTTCCTGGTATACCCCATCTTTAAATTGTCCGATTTCCCTTATTTTCAGAAACTGTTTTTCTTATTTACTTAAATGGTATATATTGAGTTTCGTGCAAAAATAATTTTCTGTTTTATATAAACCCCGACTCATAATAGTCAGATTTAGCTGATTTTCGAAACTATTTTTCTTGTTTTACTTCTATGGCATATACCGAGTTTCGTTGAAAAAAAAATCAATTAGAGCAATTTTTAAATTTTTGCTTTCGGTTAACCCCCACACCAATAGTCCAATTTGTTTAGTTAACAATTCAATTAATGGTTTATTAGTCATTGCTATATGCCGATTTTTGTCGAGAAAAAACAAAAAATTGCGGCCGCTAGAGCGTTAACACACACACACACACACACACACACACACACACACACACACACACACACACACACACACACACACATATATATATACTGTTTTCATATTCATTTTTGATTCCTAATAGCTAGGAATCGACGGATATTGAACAAACTTTTCAAAAATATTTTTAGGCATACAACCATAATTGCTACATTCCTTCGGAATTCGCGAAAAGCAATCTACTCCGGTGTAGAAAGCGTTCCATCTCACTACGCACGGCCAATTAAAACCGAGAAACGTATAAAGTAGAGAACAGCACTAGCAATGCGTAACAACGTTGCTGCATAAACTATAGGGGGCTGACATGGACAGCTTTAGTACTCTCAGTTGATGAATTTAAAAGTATCAATAATAGCAGAGTTGTGTTTTCATGCTTTTCGATTAAGCTGCTCCCTTTTCCTCTTAGATAATTATTGCAGATAGGTTTAGAGCTATGTTTACTGATAGAATAACTTGACATAAGGTGCTGCATTAGGATTATATAAAGCTAAAACATTTGAAATCAGAAAAGAAACAAGGCATTTCACACAGAAACACTGCACCGCCAAAATATACACCATGAATGTAACAGGACTACATGTTACCGTTCATATCCATAATTCACCCGTTCAATCAGAATTTTGCAACGGTTGGTGTAAAAGGTCGTTATTACTAGAGACCGTATATACAGGTATTAAAAAGTCAGAAAAAGGCATGCAGCATACACTTAAATATGTAATATAGGCAGTTTTTTTTGATTGATTTATTTATGGACGCTCTTTAACAGCTCAGGTCATCAGCGTCCCATTCAACTCAGGGCGTGAAACGGCCGACAAATTTTGCTCAGAGGGCTCTTCTTTCAGGCTTGAGGTTCTTTTTCGTGCCGTAAATGTACCACACGGGATCCACGGCTTTACTTCCCTTCCGAAGGAAGCCATACTTAGGATTTTTACGCCCGAAAAAATCCATCGAAAAAATCCATGGCCGGGTTCGAACCCGCGATCTTGGGTTTAGGAGGCAAGTATGGTAACCACTACACCACCAGGACCGACAATATAGGCAGTAAAAGGATTTATATTATTACTAGTAATTAAAAATTAGTTTGAATCAATAATCATTTAATTTGCAAAAGTAATTACGTTTTAAAATAATATATTAGATACCTGAAGCTGTATGTAGCTCCTTTTTTGTATAATAAGACCTTTTAAACAATGCTTATTATATTTTTACACAACAACATTATTTGTAAACAATAATCACTAAAATACTAGACTATCTTTTAACACTGCTTGCCATTATTTTGTTACACATAACTACAAGTGTTTCTTCAAACTGTCAATCTGGCGTTTGGCCATCTGTCAAATAAGTTTTTAGAACATATACTAAACTACTGGATTTTCTTCTAAATATTTTTCATTTATCAACTGCTAGCTTGTAAAAGATGAGCTTATTCCTTGCGGAGTCTAACAAAGGATGCCGCCGAAAATTCCGTAAGTTGGCATTTCAATGAAAATGTGTGATGACGAACCAGGTATCATTTTCATTATGGACGAGTGGCATGTACATGGTTTTTCTTGTCGCGTCATTGCCCCTGTTAAAGTCTTTGTAATTGGAACCGTGCCGCGCTGTAACTGCAGTGATTATTTTTACAAGTCAATAAAGCAGAGATCGCAGCTCATAAACGAACACCGCTCGCCCACAACGAAAGTAACTATAGCGACCCAGCTGGACTTTTTATGAAGGTTCTCCTAATAGGAATGAACACGTAGTTAGTCATACATAATTTCGTTTATTAAAAGAAATCCGCCGTAAAGCAATCTTCAAAACAACTGCTTTAAACAAACAATTGCTTGTTATTTGCGGCAGCAAAGCACTAAACAACATAACCAAAATGTTGGCTAGTAAAATCTTCTCGAAATATTTGACAGTTTAACAATATCATTTCTGTACATTAAACTATTTTCTGAACAGCCGCCAATAAAAATGACATTTTGCAATAAATCCAGGCTCTACATATTAAAAAGAAAAACTTGATACTTACACTGATAATATTTTATTTTAAAAGTTCCACAAAATCTTATATCTTATACCTGTGCTTGGAACTGATATATTTAATAGATACGGTTATAGTACCATAAATTTGAAAAACGTCTAGCTATTAAAAATAACCTATTAGACAACTGGGGCTAGCAACACGCCCACCATTGACTGTCATCTGTTTGGGAACATTGAAAAAAATCGAAAGTAAACGATTTGAACTCTGTGAAAGACGATTTCTATCGTATGGGTACGAAATAACTCATTTTGCAGTGTGACAAGCACTTGAAATATTTCGGTGATTATATGGATAAAGTGAAGAAGTATTGAAATAAAATTACGTTCTTTATTTTGATGTTTCTGTACGCTATCACTTACAACGATATTTACTTTTTGACTTACCTTTATACAAAAGTGATCCTTAAATAACATTCTTTTAATGTCTCAAGTATCATTTCACATTTATCTTTATTTGCAGAAAATAATGCATTAATTTTCTTATAACTTATAATTAGCATTTTCCATAACCACAAATCCATAATACTATACCAGTGAATAATGCAACCAATCTGTACAGCGTTGGATTTGTTCCTTTTATACATAAAGATGATACAGGGGTGTTCGAAAAGTCACTGTGCATTCAGATTATGGATGGATTACGTTGGAAGTTCTAACCAAAGTTAGGGTTTTTCTACATAGAATGTTAACACAAGTTGAAGTAGATGCGTGATTGCTTTTTAACTCGTTCCAATTAACTGTTTAGTTCAATGATCAGTTGAGAAAAATCTATTGAAAGGGGTATGTATAGTGTTTAGATGTTCCTTTGGTTATAAATAATGGTGCTTTCAATTGAGGCACGTATTTTTCTTGTTGAACATATAATTCGACAAGGCGATAAATACACACATTTATGCAGGAGGCATATGCTGAAAATTTCCCAGAAATATCTGCGCCTCACTTTAGTGCAGTTCGTCGATTTCTTGAGAAATTACGACAGACAGACTCAGCGTTAGATGCCGAAAACATCAAAACCATTCCGCAAGTTGGGGCAAGTCTGTTCTTATATGTTTTATAAACTTATTCAATGTTAAGAATAGTGCATTTTATAGTCTTTTGAACATATAAAGGGTAATGAATGTAAGAAAAAGAGTTAAATTTGGTAGTCATGTCAACTAAACTCAAAGACTATTTATTTGTTGTACTATAAATACATTCATAAATTTGAATTTTATCATTAATCATTTTTTATCTTTAATGCCGAAATGGAAGACCACCAAAACTAAACGAAGAGGAGTAGTTGAACATTTCTGACTGTATGAGGTAGAGCTCATCAAACGCGCATAAAGCGGTTAGGAAAACATTGAAATTGTTTCCGTATAAAGGGCAAGAATCATTAAAAGTGATTCCGTTACTGCAAATGGTTTACATCTTTTATTGAAAGGAATACCTTGATATTCTTAATGTCACCAGACGAGATCTAGTTCAATCGCTCTGGTTATGTTTAATAAGTGTTAACACATCTGCAGAAAGTGTTTTCCAGTAAAATTAAGCGGGTTTAGGCTCGTATATCCGTCCGTGGACATATGTTATAAATGCACACTGACTCTCCGAACACTCTGTATAACATCATCGTCATTCAACTATTACTATATAAGTATGATGCATAATGTACGTAAGAGCATATTCAAATATAAAAATAAACAAGTATCTAAACAAATCAGGCCCACATTCAAGAATAATAAGAAGTTGTGTTTTTTCAGTAGAGGTGCAGTTTATCTAGTCACCAATGTACGTATTTAAAATTTGGGCTTTCAGTAAAATGCACAAATGCTAAGTATAAGTAGAATATTGATGGTTAACATTTGAAGGAAAATGCACTTAAAATATTGCATTTAAACCTAAAAAGTGTCTATATGGTTTAAAAACTGTTACATACTTAACACAAAGATGAAATTATTTAATGTTAAATTAAATTTTTAGAAATATATTTAGAGTTTTTTTTTTTTTAGTTTTGTTGACATTATTACTAAATTTTATCATTTTTCTAACACTTCTTACTTTTTATATGTTCTAAAGACTATAAAATGCACTATTATTAACATAGGATAAATGTATAAAATATAATTTATAAGAACAGATTTGGAATGCCATAAATAACATAATTAGGTATAAAATAATAACTAGAGTATTAATACACAAATGAACTGTCTTTAACCCTTACTGATTAGTTGTAGCATATAATGTTTTGCGTAGGTAAGCATAAAAGTAAATAATTATCAGCCAGCACAGCTTTATGCATTGAGAACCTCTCTTTACTGCTACAGAAGAATCTGGGCATATATTCAAGCAAAGAATGTCTGTCAATTTTGAATCTACCTGCACTGCCTCAAGGAAGTTTTTTTATTTCAGATAAAAAGTTTGCTATTAAACATAATTTTTTAATCCTACATTTTTTCTAGTA
Organism: Metallyticus violacea; assembly: GCA_030762175.1. Lineage (NCBI taxonomy): Eukaryota > Metazoa > Arthropoda > Insecta > Mantodea > Metallyticidae > Metallyticus > Metallyticus violacea. The sequence goes on along the minus strand of CM060833.1, from coordinate 50,290,330 downwards.
CCTGCTTCATATATTTTTATTATATCTTCTATTTTCTTGGAAACACTATCCACAGTATTACCAAACTATTTACTTCATCATTTCAACATTGTGAACTACCTTAAGCTGAGATTTCCTCAAACTTGCCCCAATATAACATATTTTATTTTCTATTTCCGGGTCTGAAAGCGGTTTCTTGGAACCTTAAAGATGCTGCAATCAAAATTTTCAATTACACGTCACTATTTTAGAGTACTTGCTTCAGTGTCTGCTGCGTTTAATCCAAGTTACCCATCTTGTGAGAACAGGAACAGCTGACAAGGGCATATTAGGAGTCATGGCCTTGAACGACGTTACGCAAAACGGTGCTTTCAGGAAACTTTGATTTCATCTGGTTCACCTTCGAAAACTGCCTTCGTATCCCCTAGGCAGTTCGGTGGCAGGCATGCGCCATGACATCTTACATGGGTTGTTGTAACTTTTCAGCACGTAGCTTGCAGCGTCAATCACAAACAGCAGTATACTAGTAGATGGATTAATTAATACATAGACTTGTCAAAAAGTTTACAGCGGCTAATATTTTCACACACACTTTAAAAGAAAACGTCTCCCGGGCTCTTTTTCCTTTAATGTGTCTACTATTATGTTTTGCTGCATAACCTGCCACTGAATCTCTGTCCTTAGGTATAGACACACAAATATTTCCACTTTAATTTATCTTCTTGCTTCTTCAATTACTTCAGATAAATGCACGCGAGCGCCTTTCAACAAATGCACGGTCTTAGGATATCTTATTCGCCAATTATAACGGAATTTAATCGATAGTTTTAAAGCATAGTGATCAAAAACTAATAACTAATAGTTTTTCTCCATCGTTCATTTTTTATTTCTATAATTTCTTCTTCGATTTGGCTAGGGATCTATCTCTTATGCATTAAATAACATGAGATAATAAATAAAATGAATAAAATTGTGATTTAACTTTAAATTTACCTTTAAAATAAATAAATTTACTATGAACTTTCATTATAACTCAAAAGTTCATTTGTTTTTAAAAATGTTCTCATCACAATACGAAATATGACATATTTGATACAAAAATGGAGTAAATGGTAATTGTTATAATAGTGTTCAGTTGTATTTTATTTAATTTATATCTCCACGCGGTTCTACTTAGAATAAAAGCCCATAAAATTAGTGTGTGTTTCCAGAAATATCAAACAGGTAAACCGGATGATTATGCTTAAAAAATCAACGTTCTCGCATAGCAATTATTTTACCAAACCCTCCTGTTGCTTAGGTAATTGAGTTTTCAAACATTCGTTAACTTCATGGTATTACTTAAAATAGTTTTAGCTTAAAGTAGACAAATCTTAAAAGAAAACTCCTAACTTTTTATTTTTGAGCTTACATAAGCAGATATCGGTATAAATAAATATTATCAAGGAATTCTGGATGCTTTATGGAAGACTCCAATTAATAATTTTGGGCATAATATGTTTACCTCTGTACCAAAGTATCTTATTGTCATATAATATACAAAATTTTGAATTTGTGTGCAGTTTCTGCTTCACTCCAGACATATTGAGTACATTAAGTGAAAACACAACTGTCACTATTCAAGTTCGCACTGTAGTAGAACCATTAGATTTACAACATTGACATTTGAACATATTTTTTATACTTTTTGTTTCGTATTGAAGCAAGATAAATAGAATAGAATAAGATATCGATTTTTTGTCCGAAACCTAGTTTTTTCCTCAAAACTTGCAAACAAAATTTTCATAATTCCTAGGTTTTGATAATTTTCTTAATAGTTATGCTTCAATAGCTTTATTATTATGTGTAGAAATATATGGCAGATTTCAAGGCAATTAATGCATTAATTTTTTCTCTACAGGCCAAAGAATAAACTTACTTATAGCTCCAACCTGGAACGTAATGCATATCTACGGCATAGTCAGATCTACTCAGAGGATTTAATTTAGAATGTCAGAAGTAAAACAAAATTTCCTCCAGAAAACAGTAAAATCAAGAACCTTCTAGCTCAAAACTTTTCAATAGATGGTGACAAAATTAGTGTTTTAGATTGCATTTTCAAACATTAAAAAAATTACTTCTAGGTTATATAGCGCTTAAAATTATATCACATAATTCATAAAAGTCGATAATTTATTATAACTTATTTTTGAAAAAAAGTCAAAAAATTCAAATACTGGCCTTGCTACTCTTATTTACTTTTCCTCACTTTTGGAATATTTAGAGGCCTAACTGAAAAGATAACGTCACTATACAAACTCGCACTTTAAATGAATGCTAAAGATTTTCCACTTACCTTACAAATTGCAGCCGTGTTTTGCTTGTATTGACTCGAATAACAAAAGGATACTTTTGATTTTAGAGCAAAGAAAGACAAAGCCCGGTGTGCTAATCAGTGACAAAATTTAACAATATTACTGCATGCATATCAGGTTGCCAACGGTAAAAGAAAAAAAAATTATGATGCAGAAGAGTGGAAATGCCAAAAGTTCTAAGAACCATCTTTAAATTAAATCATTTTATGTGCCCAAATACAGTTCCTAGTCGTATTCTAAGTGACTATGCACGGGTAAAGTAGTTCAAATACTCGTTAACAGAGAATGCCATGCTCTACCTGGTGTTCTAAGTGCCATGCCATGATAATATTACTTTTTAAAGGAAAACATTTACAGTACGGAAATATTTAGTGAGTGACCATAGTTTTTCAGAGATTTCTCTATTATAGAGAAAAGAAGAAAAGTAGGTAAGACCTTCATTCCACAAGATTTACATACGATAGACCAAGCTAAAGCTATAAAAACTCTTCCTGTAGTTCCAATGCAGTCAAGTGATTTCTTTGATGTTAAGAATGCTGCTGATTCACTGTTAAGTGCAACATTTCAAAATGCACAATGCTTAAAGTATTTCAATCTTATCCATCTAAAATAGCTAGAAGAACTTATTCATTATTAGAAGGGTAGGTTTTATTTTGAGTTTCAAAGAGAGTAAAATCAATAGTTGATATACAGCAATCCATGCTTCGTCTGAAAGATCAACCCCGTTTATTGACTGAAAATTTCAACTCAACTTTCAACTCCTGTGAAAAAAAAAAAAAAAAAAAAAAAAAATCTTCCTGTCAGTTGTGAGGAGAAAATATGAAGATTGGTATTCTTGTAAATATTTCATAGTACAGTTTTGTACTTTTGCTCTTAATATATTTTGTGCCTAATAGCATTATAACATATGTTCCTGCTAATCATTAATGCTATTTTTGTAACCACTTCTCTCTAAAATCTGAAATAAAATGTTAAGAAAAGCTTGAATAGCATTGTAACAGACTCTTTAATCATATAGAACATAGAACCTTCTTATTGTTATTATTTTTTCTCCCTGACGGTTGTATTTTTGGAAATCATTCACTATAAAGATAATTTTGTAGTAAAATTGTCTTCATAATGCTTTTGGGTGTAATAAAGTAAATGCTAACAGAAAGGGAAAGTTTTTTGTTCATCCTGTAAGCTTTAGAAAAATGTAACGAGGACGTTTGACATTTCCAGCTTCAATTCTGGTACCTAAATGACATGAAAAGGTTGTGGAAGTCATATAATATCAAAACGCCAATAAATACGAAAATATGCTAATTCAAAAATAAACAATAAATAAAAAATGCATGCGATATGACTTGGTTTATATCCAACTGAACAGCAACCACGGTTAACTAAAAAAAGGTGCAAAATTATCAACACCCAAGTGTTAATTATAAAGGCATGCCCCTTCTCATTTACGCGTTCCAAGTAAATGTTTATGTTGATGCCATGAGACTCAATGCCATTGTTTGTTGCTGCGAGGGAAGGCACGTCGATATTGGCATCCTGGACATTATTGCTGCTTTGAAAAGTGTATTCCACGTCAGCAAACACAGAACTGAGCGGAAACAAAACACAATTGCGGTAAATCACGTTTGTTTGCGCGACTGCTCTTCGCAATATGCCAACCGCTACTGGAGTTGTGTTTTGTCAGTGAGTTTTCACCGAAATGAACTGCTTTGGAAACAGTTTGCTGCATTTGAAAAAACTGCGTGTTTGCCAAACATTATTTATATCAGTTTCCTGAACAGATTATTAAATGAATCTGGTTATAGAATTTACGCCTACCTTTGCTCCTATGTTTCTGGCATTCTGTTTGTCTGATATTGGAGAAATGTTAGCACAAGTGGCGCACTTTGTTTTATACTTTCTGCATGCGTGAATGGCCGTGGGTTGCAAGCTGCCAATTTTGATGAACTTTTGCTTTAGATGAAGTAAATTAAAAATACCAATGTACAATGCACATGTGAGCATTTCAAAAAGCTGGCACCTATAGGCAATCAGTTTGTACAGGTTAGCGGAAACAGTTGATGTTGGTTTGTACAATTAATTTATACAGTGATATAACAAAGTTTTATTGTAAATATTTGGCAGTTACCCGTTTTAAATATTTGTTATTGAAAGAAAACAAGAACGTTCTTTAAAAATATGGTGAAATGAATCTGTTTCTTTGTTAGAAGTACTTCAGGATTGGGATGTGTCTCTCTACAATAACCGCCACGGGTGGCCGAGGTCGTTAAGGCACGGACTTGTGAGCGGGAGGTCTGGGGTTCGAATCCGTCTGAATCAGGATCGTCCTCCCTGACTGAGGTTTTTTCCAGGTTTTCCTCAGTCCTCATAAATGGCAAATACCGGGGAGGTACCCTAAACTTAGGCCTGGAACGTTTCCTTTCTTAAAAATAAATCCTATCCCAAAATATCATTTCATCTCAAGTAGCATCAGTGTCCATCGCCTCTGGTGCCTCTGTAGCAAAAACGGACGTTAAACACTATTCATTCATTCATTCATTCATTCTCTCTATAATAGAAGGGTGGAAAAGACAGTCGTGAGGAGAGAACTACATTGTGGACCAGCCAAAAGTTTACACATTTTCATGGGGTGTGTGAAATGCATGCTAGAGGTGGATGAGCCTGCTTTAATCCTCTCTCATTTCTAGTTTCTCTCCCTCTGGGGTTCAGGCGTAAAGTATTTTGATTTGCACTATAGGAGATACACAGCTATTAAAAACACCTTTAATGATAGAATGATCAGGAGGGTACTGTGGCCAGCTCGTTCCCACATTATTTTCCACGAACTACTGAAGCTCTGTAAAGGATCATCAAGAAATAACAGACACCGAGTTAGCGATTGGTGATATCAGGTGATACATTGAGCGAAAATGAAATTTACTTTCAGCATATCCTCTGAAGTCCAGGTGCTTTAATTTGAAATTAGATATAATCCTATCATTCCATGGCAAGGGCCACTTTCCGATCGGAAACGTAGCTCAGTTTAGATACTCCGGAAAGGTTCATCCTTATTTAGACCATTTTCTTTTGATCATCCGTTTCTAATACATTTCCTCTTTGTCCACCAATTTCCGACTATCTTCTTTAAGTCGTCCACCCATCTGGTCTTCCTAGAGGAGTCTGGCCGATTCTTAGATCTAAGCGGTGAGTGAATGCGCCCATGGAAATCTCGACATGCCCCGTCGTGTCCATTTCCACTTGAAACTCCCTGTGACCACCGCAGTATCTTGGATGTTTGTTTTTCTCACGAATGATTATTTTACTCTTTTATGCTAATGCACAAGGTTTTTATCATTTATCTATGTTTGACAGATTATTAAGCTCTCTATCTTTTCTTGTTGAGTGCCAAGTCTGTGGATCACAGATAAGAGACCGGAGTATGTACATGTCCATGGTTGTTTTTTAAGACTAATTTTTGTCCAGAACAACGACTTTCATATTCCCGCCGAGGACCACGGTACTGTGGCCATACTTAAATCTTCCGCTATTAAAATCGTGCAATCGGAAGCTATATAGAGACATGTTTTGTTTGTATCAGGCAATATATTGATGACTTTATGGCAATATGCCTTGAAATTTCGTTGAAACCATGTCATTGAAGAAGACAATTCTGTAGGCCAACTTCTTTACTGTATTGTTGCAGTTCCTCTATAATTAATTACGTTCTTTATTATTTTATCAATATATAATTTCATTCATATTTCCACGCGTGCTACCCCGGAGAGGAAGAGATGAACTTTGGAGAGAAATGGCACATTCACAACTTTTTTTTTTTTTTTTTTTTTTAATGACAAGCAAAAATGCTCTAAAACTGACCTAAAATTTTCAAAAAAACTACAGAAAAAATTTAACGAAAATACGATTATATTCATTTTAATACTCTTCAAATAATTAATGGCGTATAATAAACTGCAAAACATTTACAAATATCATAATTTTGTGCTTAAAATTGAAAAAAATATTTCATAATTGAATAACAATTTAGAGATGCGTAATAAACTGATCAATGATTACTAATTAACGTTTCACTGCTTTCTGTTTTCATTCTTCCTACAGGCAAAACGATAATTAAATAATTGCGCATCTGTAAGCTGTCATTCATTATTAGCACGTTATGCATTTCATTAGTGGAAAATATCTGGAAGGAAAAAAAATGGTGTTTCTGTTAATTAGTTAAGTGCATTATGGAAGGGAACATACGTGAAACAAATAGTTCATTTAGTGTAGATGCATATGTTCTCGCAGGAAAAAGGAACTTAAGATTGTCGATTTAGATCCTGATACAGTCTTTCGACGATAGGAGCAACTTTGAGTGTACTAAATCGCTTCCTTTTCGATACCAAGCATACTCAAACTTTACCCCTTCTACACCCGAGTGTAGAAACTTTACAGTATTAATTCTTGTCCAAAATATATCTTATCTTTTCTCATACCAAAGATACCGCCACGGGTGAATGAGGTGGACTCGTGAACGTGAGATCTGGAGTTCTATTCCCACCAGGACCGTCCTCCCTGAGTGGGATTTTGTTTCCAGGTTTTCCTCAGTCCTCATAAATGGTAAATATCGGGAAAGTACCGAAAACTTAGTCTCCTTACGTTAAAAAGAAAAAAAAATTCCAAGTTTATTATTTCATCTTATATATCATTAGTGTCCACCATCTGGTAAATAGTTAAAATGGGCATTAACAGTGTTAAAATAAGTAAAACTAAAGGTTAATATCACCAGGAACATTTTAGTGCGTCTTCGATTGTCCTAAACATATCGATAATCTTCGTGAGTTACTTTATTTCTCAAACCCATAACGTGTTGTGGGGGTTTTAGTGTTTCAGTGTGCTTATTTATTTTTTTTATAATATTAAATACACGTTAATGCATGAAAACAACTACGTATTTACGAAAATATAAGAAAATTATAAAGGGTAATAAAAGTCCAGCAAATTTCCCCAAAATGACAGAAGAATGACCCAAAATTTAAAACATTTCTAATTATAACAGAGTAAAAAGATGACAAAAAAGTGACCTAATAAACTAGAGTTTCTATAATCTAGAGGACATGATCGGGGTTTGTGTATAATTTACCTATTATGCATCAGTTAAATAGTCGGTTCTGGTGGGTAGTGGTAACCTGCCTTCTAAACCCAAGATCGCGGGTTCGAACCCGGCCAGGATCGATGGATTTTTTCGGGCGTAAAAATCCTAAGTATGACTTCCTTCGGAAGGGAAGTAAAGCCGTGGGTCCCGTGTCGTACATTTACGGAACGATAAAGAACCTCAAGTCTGAAAGAAGAGATCTCTGAGCAAAATTTGTCGGCCGTTTCACGTCAGGAATTGAATGGAACGCTGATGTTAAAGAACGTCCATAAATAAAGCAAATCATCAACAACAAATCAGATAAAAGATGACCTATCATTAAAATTTGGGCTCTGATAATAGCAGTGTGAAAATATTAACATTCTTTCACTAGGTCTATTTTATATGCTATTTTTGTAGCTAATAATACCACATTTTTAGTTTCGTTTGCAATTATTTTGGTTTGCGGTTTTTTTTAAATCCTCTATAATGTATTTAGCACGTTTCTCATTTCTCGTTTTCAATTATTATTATCTGCCAGTTTAGCATTCTAGTCCTGTAAAAAGTTTCTCCGCCATGATGATGGATATAATGAAAATAATTATAACTTAATCATCCTTTAGAAAATGTGAACATAAAGAACACGTTACGTATATGTGCATATCAATAAGCTATTACCAAAACGAAATGTTCACAGAATCATCGCAAGGAAGATGGACTGAGTGAAATCGATAATGTTAGTAAAGCCAGCCCATTGTCAATGCACCAAGTACATTTACTGTAGGCACGCTAATGATGCAAACACGATTTAGCCACTACTCTCAATAACAGCTTACAGCAACACACTCTGCAAATGTTAATAAGCAAACAGCATAGGCAGAGGAAATGAAGACGTGGCCTGCACGGCTGACGTCCCAAGCTGCAATATCGTCAACAATGGAGTCAGTCCCCGCCGGCGTTTTTGTCGCAACTTAATCACGCGGGAATATTACATGCATCAGTAGCTGTGCAGAGTGATCATAATTTAACACGTTCTAAATAATCAGTTCATGGAAATTAAGCTTATTGTTAAAGGGAGGAAAAAACTATAAGGAAATAAGGGTAATGTGTACAAAGCCTATCAGTTGTATCAACACATTTACCAGATCACAATTGGTGGTCGAAGTCGCTGTATTTTACGCAGTATTATGTTTACAAGATGACATTATTTATCATAAAATATTTATATGGATTTTAAGAATCTGAAATTGTTTACAAACAACATTTCTCACATGTAAACGGAATTTGAGGGTTATTTTTTAAGTTTTTACAAACGATCACTAGGTGGAGCTATTGAGATATATCATCACTATTTTCGCATCAATTGACATTTTTTATTGTGAAAACAGTTGCAGCTTAGAAACTGACTGAGTAGTTTGTTTACAGTGAGCGTTTCAACAAAGATATCTTGCGAAAAAGCACATTTCACGTTAAGGTATTCGTTGGATGATTTTTTAATATTTTAGTAAAGACCTAACACAACAGCAATGCTATGTTCAACTTTTGGGTTGAAATACCACCAGGAAAGACTGTTTACAATTGGTTTACAGAATTTCGTCGTGGTCTTGCGTCCGTCAGTGATGAATTTCGTGGATTGACCAAAATTGATTGTCATTAAAAAAAAAAAAAAAAACGATGCTGTGTGTAATATGATTGAAGCAGATCGGCAAGTAACTTATGGTGAAACAGAGACATCCTCAAGCATCTCAAAAACTGCAGTACATTCGATTATGCATGAACATTTAGATCTGAAAAAAAATTTGTTTCCGATGGATTCCGCATAATTTGGCCAAAGCTTAAAAAAAAAAAAAAAAACAAACACCAAAAAACAAAACAAAACAAAAAACGCTCTTGTTAATTGGTGTAATGAAATGCTCAAAAATTCCATCGAAGAAATGCAAAATCCGTATACAACATCGTAACAGATGATGAAACTTGGATATATTCGTATGAATCGGAAACTAAGCAACAACCCAATGTTTGAGTGTTCCAAGATGAACCGAATCCCACAAATGTAGTTCTTTTACGAAGCACTTCCAAGAAAATGATTATTTGTTTCTTCGATTATACTGAACATGTCGCAACCATTCCTTTAGAGGATTGAAGAACAGTTAATGCTGAATGATATAGAACAATTTGTTTGCCACAAGTCGTCGACGAAATCAGGAAAGACAACCGAAAACGTCGCATCATTCTTCATCATGACAATTCCAACTCTCACACAGCACAACAAACAATTGATTATTTGAAGGAGAAAAAAATCGAATTAACGTCTCAATGCCCGTATTCACCTGATTTATTGACTAACAACTTATTTTTTTTCTCGAATGTCAAACTTAAACTACATGGATAGTTATTTTCATCACCTCAAGAACTGTTGTAGTCTTTAAAAACCACGTTTTTAAGATATCAACTTCAGATTGGAAAAAAATATGAAGAGAATTGGTTTGAATCAATACAAAAGTGTATAAATATTAAAGGCGATTATTTTTCAAAGTAATAAAGCAGTTTATCCCTCGTATAAAATAATACGCAAGTAGGCACAACTCTTTATAAAATATGTACACTAACTTCCAAATTACTGCATACCTTAAAACTAATCGACATAGATTGCACAGTATATTTATCACCGTCTATTTTAATGAAAAGGAGGTAGTATTCCTGGCAATAGTTACAATGGGTGTACCTGTCGTGCCTTAACCTCAGTTGTGGAGCAGGAATATGATGGGTGCGGGGGCGTAGTGTAGTGTTGTAGTTGATGGTGGTCTGGATGTTCGGCTCGGGCTGCTCACTGATGACGTCGTTTGCTCCAATTATGTTGAATTTTATCTCAGGGTCCACTGGAGTGTTTCGGGATCAGTATAGATCCACGGGAACGAGAAATATGTTGCCCAAAAATACACAAGGTTGACTTGTTTAAAATATTTTTATTCACATGTAAAGTACTTCCTAACCGTTCGCCACTGACTTCGCTACTCTCTTAGACTGGCTTCCTGAGTGAATATCTGGATGTCTGAATGTCCCTCTGAATCTATGAATGTGTGAGTGTAAATCTGTGAATGTATTTCTACTGAATGTCTAAATGTGAATCTATGAATGTCCGGCCTCTACGAGTGTAAAATGCGCCTCTGAATGTGTCTCTCTGAATGCGTGAATTCCCGAGTGCCCCTCTGACTTCTGTATTCTAGTTTTTCTACTACATCGCCACGCCTTTCGCTAAATTAAATTCCCTCGTATTTTATCTATTTTCGTGTTGTACTTTCATAATTGGTTATCCTAAAATTATTATTTATAAGTTCTCCTGATTCGTTAACTTTTATCTGAAGACCATTGGTTAGAATTATTCTTTTCCCCCTGATCTAACGTCTTCCCACGAACTTGAATTTTCCCAGAACAAGCTGTCATAAAATTTCGGCCCTTTCCTTACATTCTGATTTCTATTGAAAATCTTTTGCCTTGCTTAGTTTGTAGATTTCTAAATGTTCCCGGAGATAACGCACGTGTTTTCGGCTTTCCTGTAATAAAACATTTTCGTCTCCGTTCTGACATTTTCATTTTCTCTTAAAATATTTTTAAGTCTGACTTTGTTAAATACTGTCCCGTTACGGCCACATGTTTCTCTTATTGTCAACTCCTAAGTATTTCCTGGGTAAAAGGTTCGTGACCTAACAAAAGATAGTTTACCCTTTCTTCAGCCTTGTCTAAGGAGCGGTCCGTGAGTGAGAGGCGTCAGGTATACAATCTCTTTCTAACATGTATACAAAACCCTTTTGTATGTTACAAGTTACAAATTATTTCTATTCCTGTTATACCTATCAAAATGATTTTCTTATACATATACATAACAATTATCCTTATCAAATATAATGCCTTTATAAATATCGCTCTGCAGCCTCAGGTTATAAAATTAATTTAGGCAGCCTTAATTCCGGCTTCAGTTGCAAAGGAGACAAAACATAACATCCTGCTCATACCATTCATTAAGACTCTCTTCATATCTCTCCAAAACCCGCTTTATACGTTCTTCCGGATCTTTCCTTTCATTGCAAACTCTCACTGTCACATATAATGGTAGATTAGGGAAAATTGTCCAAGGAAAATATCCTCCCTAACCACAAATTTGGGTACGAAAGTTTAATACACACTACAGTTTCATTATTAATTTCTGTTTGCATGGTGTATACTCTTTATTCACTCCTCCTTTAATTATTGTTATTTAGGAAATGTAATTCCCGTATTATAAGCTCCTGGTGTCATTTCACTATATCAATATTAACTTAATAAAAAACTAAGGAACTAACAAGCCACTGTTAGTTTAGTTCCAATTGTAAACCACAGTAATAAACCAGGTATCTGCAACAAACCATATAAACAAACCCATGTGCTAATAGGAGCAATATGGCCGACTCCAGTACGGTGCTGTAATTTGCATAACACTCGGTTGCAAACGAGGCAAAATATGTTATAACATTAGGCTCACACCATTCATTAAAACTCTGATCATCTCGATCCAAACGCAGGTTCTTACGTTCTTTAGGATCTTTCCCCTTCCTTTAATTACTGCTATTTAGAAAATATAAATACATCTTATGTGGTCCAATGCCATAATGCCAATGCCAATGAGCAACCTATGTGATACTATCATTTTCTATTAAACAAGTTTCTGATGTGACTTCAAATTTAGAATTAATTTAATAAAAAAGCAACAGATAGCACGCTATATTGCTTTACTTCCAACTATAAACCACTGTAATAAACCAGACAACTGCAATGTACCAATTTAAAAAAAAAGCATGTAATTAACAGAACGGACTACATTTTCCACCATTTTGTCTATTGTCGATACCTGCATTGATCTGGGAAGTAATAGAAGAGACTGTAAAAATGCAATTTGAGAATCGATTAAACAACTTAGTAGGATAAAAAATTATTGTTACGTTCCTCAACAAGAAATATATTTCATTTATTTAACGATTAAAACTCTCAAACTCTTGCTTTCACAATACACCCCGCATTTCTAACTCAGATTTGGTAAAAATAATTCCAGTCCATATAACTTAGGTTGGCAAACCCAGGAAGAAGAATTAAAGAGAAACTTTTAGAACTAATTGATGATCAAGATCAAGGTGTCTGTTGGCCTGGAAACTGGTGAACTGCTAAAGTACTCAGCATCATCGGGTTCTTCGAGAGAATGAAAAAGAAGCTGGAGAAATTATTTCAAATCTGTTCTTCAGAATTTCCTGGACAGTCCCAGGGGTGCAAACTGAAACATTTGTCAATTAACTTTTAAAAACTTATAATAAATACGCAACATCATATCACTCAAGAACCACTTTTTAATTCTTGATTTCTGTAGTGCAGCAGCTATGAACACATGGAGTGCTTCCATCAAGACGTTTCAGCGATGGAAGGCAGTTGTATCACATCTACTTCCTAACAACAAATGCGGTATACGAGTAAGTTTGCTACAAACGAAAAATAAATCAATATCACAAAGAAATGGGCAAAACATTCATGCACATGGTTGGTACTAATTTAACAACAAAATCGCTTAAGTCGTCAGGTAAGAATAAAACTATCCAGATGAGTTTTTGTTGTAAATACAGCTTGTTCAAACACTTTGACACCTACTGCCGAACTGAACTCTGTGAAATACCATCGCTCCGACGAACAGAGCTCTAAATAAAGTACCACTGGAAATTAAACCTTCCGAAAGCAGAAGTGAGGCTAAAACCACATCAGCTCTCGTATGTACTGATTACTTGTAAACTCGGACAGACGATAAGAACGATTAAACTTCGCTCTATTTTAAATGTAATATAACTTTTATATAATTGAAACATAAATTCTAATATTTTGTAAAACACGACATCCCTAGATGTAATAGTTGCAAAATTTCACCGAAATTACTGCATTTTATTACGCGAGTCTTTTTATAGAGTACTGGAACCTCTTGAAATAAAAAAAATGCGAATGATAATCATGTCATTTAATAAAAATTATCCTACCGAATATAATGATTTTGCCACAGTCATTAATTTATGAGATTAGAGGATTATGAAAATTTGAAGAGTTACATAGACAATAAAAAACAAAAAATATGGCAAACTATTAACAGAAGTAAGTACCGTTTTCAAATTTGTGTCACAAAGTAAAACAGTATAGAAGAAAATGATTTTGTGATTTTGATTTCTAGAAGCCTTGCACGTCGCTAGGGTTATCAGCAGAACCCAAAAGTTAGTCAAAATGCCTTTTCTGTCTGGGTATACATATTAAGTCACATAACATGTTTTGCCTATATTGGCTTCTGCTGTCTATTTTAAGGTTTAAAATTTTTTTTTGCCTATTTGGGTTTGTTAGACCCAGTTTTTATTTTGCTATTTTGCCTATTTTGACTTCTGTTGTCTATTTTTAAGGTTTAAAACTTTTTTTTTACCTATTTGGGATCGGTAGGGCTAGTTTTTATTTTACTGTTTTGCCTATTTTGGCTTCTGTTGCCTATTTTAAGGCTTAAAGCTTTTTTTTTTTTTTTTTTTTTTTTTTTTCCAGTTTTGAATCGATATAGATTTTTTTCTCATCGATTATTGAGCCATTTTGAAAATGACTTAAATTATTTCTATATATTGGAATTAAATGGCATGTTTACTTCACAAAAATATCCTTTGAGAACCTTTATATACTTTTGTTTCTTTTCAAGCAATCAACATTTTCTCATCAACCCATTCACTTAAGCTCTTCAAATCGCAGAACCTTCATTAGTAAATGGAACGCATTCGAATACCTGGAAATAGAGAGGATGAGGGAATGTAGTTTTGAAGAGATCTGGTGAATGATCTAGTATCGATCTGCGCGAGAGAATTCTAGGAAATTTGTTTATGGGAGTAACTTTTCAGCTGCATAAATGTAACAAACAATTATAAGCGAGAAAGATCAGAGTGGTGTGCAATAAACCGTGTCTACAATGTGTTCAGCACGGAAGTAAGAGAGATACTAACCTTATTTCCCTATAAACGGATAAACAGAAAATGAACTCGACCAGAACTTTATTTCTATCTTAAACGCCTGTTTTAATTAATAATGAGTGATGAGTGTATTCATTTATAATAAATGCCTATTTAGTTATATTACTCCCTATTTTCAGTGTCCATTTGCCTACCTTTCTTAACCAAAATAAATGCCTGTACTACCGGGCTTTGTTTATCAGTTTATCATACTTTTAGCACTCTCAAGTCGAAGTGGTACATTTGACTTCTTGCCCAGTCCGTACAATCATAAATGGACGCACCTTATAAAGAGCAAATAAAATTAAAAGTTAATTAAATTTAAGGGATAAACATCAAAATGGTATTCATAATTTTTGTTTTCACTATTTTCCGTTGAAAATTATCAAATGTGAATGAAGCATTTATCTCCTTTAAACTTTCTGATTTGTATAAATGTACAATAAACCTATCGCATTAAACCCTCTTTATTTTTTAAAGGAAATACTAATATGTAAGTTTATTAAGAAGTTTTATTGGTCTATATGAACACCATTAACCCCATGACTTCGCAAACATCATCTGCACTTTTTCGCCATGCATTATGATGAAAATAATATAAAAAAGAGGTGAAAGCGAAACAGGCAAACATGAAACTCGCGTAAACCCCTAGTTCAAATCCGGATCCGCAATTGTAAGCATTCAGTACTTTCTTGAAGACCAAACGTAAGTAATATAAACTTTTTATCACTTACTAAGATTGTAGTTTGCCCAGTTACACAACGCGCTTTGAGTAGTGGAAAATATTGCGAGATGGTCCATGCAAACTCCACTTGCGTCACTAAATATTGAACAGGGTTGCGTGCCAAAATATCTTACGGCTCCGTGCTTCTTAAACAGTTGTTGCTATGACGTCATGATGACGCTAAAGCCACTTATTGAAATGTCGCCGACGGTTAATTTCAAACCGCAGTATGCCGTGGTGTAAAATAACACAACGGTTTGCCCACACTGTGTGTAATTGGGGGACATACCACATGCCCGCTTGCATAATGCAACGAGTCATGTCCACCTCGAAATGGCTCAGTTCGACAACGCAATCTCTGTTGATGTGGAAACTTCCTTATAATGTCCTAATGCTGACAGCCAGGCTCGAAGCACAGTTCACTTTTATTAAATTATAAAAAACGCTGTCTAGGTGCGTACGTTTTAAAATTTACTTGAACACGGCCTGTGCCGGGTCGCTGCTAACTACTTTCCCGTCTTTCCCGACTCTGTCTTCTCTACCGCTAGAATTAAATTCAGCTCAAAGAAATTACACTGGTCAGTACACATGTTCTTACCTATCATTTGAAAGCAATTTTAAGCTTTCTTTATTACACTAATCCCAAAATTCTAGTTTTTGAGATATTGAACATGTTCTGATATACATGAACAATGCTTAGATGTAGGCTTTCTAGAAATCATATGAAAATTATATCTAATTATACTATATAGTCACAACCTGCGGTAGAACCCTCGCTTTTACATTTTTCCTTTCAGTTATCTTTGTACGAGGTTGGACACTAGGGGCATGCTCCTGACTTTTATCCCGAAAGTTCCAAAGCATCATAAGTTAAGTTAAGGAACGAGAAACACAAACAATAAAATGAACTGATAGTTGAGTTGATCTGCTGCTAAAACAGCTTTTAATGGTCTTACTTCATGGTACTGGTTATTAATAATAAGGGGGTATAAAGCGTTTCTTCGAGCAGTGTGTCTAAGGGAGCAAATAAGTGAAGAATGGGATACGGGTTGGGTATCAAAAGTAAGGAAATGCTTAGATAAAATTGGACTAGCGTATATTTGGTTAAGGGAAGAGGACATTAAGCGCAATAACTGGAAAATAGTTAGCAGATGTTTTGCGAGATAATAGATAGGCAAAATACTGAGACTCAATGCGCAGACAAAGTATCGTTTATCCTGCAGGCTCAAATACATTCGGTGTGGGTAAGGGGGGGATTACCTAGATTTCTGTGGTAGAGAAGAACGAAGTGGTCTCGCCTGGCTCAGATTAAGGGCTTGAAAAGGAAATAAAACAGTTATTGTTCTTGGGGAAAGAATTTGTCCATAGTGCAGAGAAAGCGATACCTGGAGGCATATTTTGGCATAATGCAGGAAAACGGAGATTTTAAGAAATAGCATTTACCACCGCAGTTCCAAGTTTGAACTTGGAACTTCTGTCGGGAAGTGTAGGTGCATAGAGATAGACAATTCGGGAATATTTCTAACGAAGACCCGACAAGGAAGGTTAATGGCTATAGGGAATAGAGAGGAGTTGGGGAGGAGGGTGAGAAAAGGGCAGGGTGACTTAGGAGTAAGTGTTCTATTAATGTGTATATAATATAAAAGAAAAATAAAAATAAAGTAACGCTAATAATAATGTAACAAATTAACAGTAATAATAAAAGTAGAATAGATAAACACTTATATAAAGTTTTAACAATTTCAAGTGTGATTTATCTAGTAGAAAAGGATAAAACACTAAGAAAAGTCACACTTGAGATCGCTATATTTCGGACTCGTGGAGTCCTTCTGTGGTAAGAAAACAAGTGATGGTGATAAAAGTAAATATTGAGTATCGAAGGTAACGCTATACATGAAAACAGATGAAACTAGAAATGAGAGTTTGGGGGGGGGGGATTAATACGTAAGATTTAAACCAAGTGGTATAAGCGCTTTATGTAAAAATATAGCAGCCATTTCTCTATTTCTGAGTAAACTTTCAGAGCATTGTGTAGGTAACGCATCAATAAGTGTTAGATTAAAAGCACCATCAAAATCCTTACAGTGAGATAAGGCATGTCGGGCACCCGGGAAGGGAGACTTGGTTTTAACAGAACGTCTATGATTGTTCATACGTAGCGAAACAACAGTAGAAGTTAAACCAAATATAAAATGCTTTGCAAAGCTTACAAGATAACATATATACGACGTTCTTGGAAGAACAAGTAGCAAATGAAGAAATGTTAAATTCTCTGGATAAATTAGGTCTGTGGAATGAATGGCAAGGCATAATTAGCACACAGGTTTTACATTTAGGGCGTTGGCAAGGATATGAGCCAACAAAGGGACGTGGTAAATTCGGAGGAGAGAGGTTTCGGCGAAATATACTTTTTAGGTTAGGGGGTGTTGTAAAAGTAAGGCGGGGTACAAATTTAGAAAAATCGTTTAAAGATCAGTGCATTAACAAAGTATCATGACATTCTTTCAAAATAGGTCTGATGCTTTCAATTCCAGGCACGTAAGTAGTAACAAGGTTAATGAAGTTCTTATTAGAAGTTTTAGGTTTGCATTGGAAAGTTTTGTGCGCTGGGATTATACGGGATTTTAAAAGAGAGGAAGGGTAATTTTGGTCTTGGAACTTTTGAGCTAGGCTTTTAATATGCTTGTCAAGAGATGAAAAGTTGTTACAAAGACGATGACCACGGATTGAAAGAGAAAAAGGAATAGATCTTTTGATATGCAAGGGATGACAGCTATCAAAATGAAGATACTAACCTTCGGAAGGAAAGTAAAGCCGTGGGTCCCGTATCGTAGATTTGCGGCACGATAAAGAACCTCAAAGGCCTTTGAGTAAACTTTATTGGCTGTTTCACGCTCTGATTTGAATGGGACGCTGATGACCTGAGATTTTAAAGAACGTCCGTAAATAAACCAACACTACACATTTTTTAAATGTTAAAGATTTGTTTTACAGGCATCAAAATGGCTTTAGGAAAGGGTTTTCATATAGCCTATTGTGCTTGTTAAGGATTCAGCTGAAGAGATAGAGAGAGCAGAAATGATATAGTTGTAATTGCTTTCTGGAAAGCATTCGATCGGGCACCACATGATATAAAACTTTTAGAAAAACTAAACAAATAAAATGGATGAACTTTACTTAGAAGTGCGAACCCAGAGATTTACAGTTGGACAAAGAATATTTGAAACAAGAGGCAAGAGCACCCCGAGGTAACTTCTATGACTATTGCTAATCATATTTTATTATCTTGCATCCCATGTAAGTCAATATATCGACGAGTATTTGTATATAAGAAAATTAATAGTAGCACAGATTTGGAGGCAACATAAAACGATCTAAACTGCGCTATTTAACGTAGGGTGAAAGTAAACTCATAAAATAAAGCAATAAGTTTTGTAAAACGCAGAAGCATGAAGGGAACTGTATTTGATTATTTGAGGGTCATAAAAAGCTAGTCCCAAAACAAAAGTAATATCGTGTGTATCATTGTTAACAAATATGGAGCGACTTGTTTGAAACACTACAGAATATATCAAAGTCCTTACAAAAAACTCACTGTAGCTGTGTAAAATTTGCTAAAGGGAAAGGAGAACACAGATTTGAATATGTAAAAGCATTAGAGTAAAAACCGTTAGAAAACAGACGTAAAAAGCGAGTAACAGAACAAAAGGCTTGGGTAGATATTTCAGACCTTTTAGAGAAGCTATGTAATAAAAGTAGGAGTTCCATGCCTTCAAAATTAAATGTAGACAACAAAGAACGGAAATAGATGTATCCTATTTTTTTCACTCCAACTGTAGTATTATGATGTTTCTTTTAGGAAAGTAACAACACTTTTGCCTTCATAGTGTTAGTTGCTTATGACGATGCTGTTGTTAGACGTGGGCAAGAGGCCGGCATATCTTCCGTGCGAAGTATAAAAACTGCTCTGTATGAAAATGGGAAATTTGTCTTTAAAGCCTCAAAACCTCTTTTTAAACAAATTGCGAAATTATAGCATTTTTGTTTGTGTGTACTGTGAAAAACTCTATAAAATTCACACATAAGACTTAATTAAAGTCTGTCACCGATCCGTTCGTTTATTATACACTTCCTACTAGCAAAAACTACTGCATGCTATTGTAGACAAAATAAAATAAAATGTGCAATACTCCGTCCCTGCACCTTGTTACCTATACCGGGACGTATATTTCCAAAATTTATAATTTATTAATTAGTTAATTCCCAATAATACTTTTACAGATCATAGTCTATAATGATAGTTATATAAACAAAAAAAGAACTTAAAATAAAACATTAAATCAAATAAACAATTCACTGCACTAAATAAATTTCAATCTCCAGTGAACCAGTGAGATAACCAATAGATAGTAACCAGTTAACTTCCTAAACTAAAATTTACCGTCGGGAACCGAACGGTCAAGACAGCGCGCACCAAATACCTTCCGTCTTTTCCCAAGAGAGAGTAGGTGCATTAACCGCTAGCGAGTTCCATACACACTCGCGACACATGCATAAACTTTTGACTGGTCCACTCTGTAGAATTAATTAATACTTTAGATTGGGAGGAGCATATTTTGGTTTAAAATATATGCAAATATCTACTCTTTATTTATATGTAAATGAAATATAATCTCTAAAAATCAATTGAAAGTAAGCCGCGACTAAAACTAAAAAGTGTTTTATACATGTAGATCTACATTTTAATTTTATGAGAATTGAGTCTTCCGGTCTGTAAGGCCGAGGTTCAGTGGTTTACAATGGGGAAGACTGAAGATATTCACCGCAGTCGTGGACGAAACGTCTGGTAAGATGGAGAAGAATTCCATTGGATCACGGCTTTTCAGCCCAGAAGACTCAGCCCACATAATTGACACCGGCCGTGAAAGCCTACGTTCTACAATTATATTGTACATTTTAGTTTAATAAATTAGTTGCTCTTCCTATTAGGGTCAACATTCTTCTTGCAGTCAAAATCAAAAAACAAGTTGAATTTCTTTTGCTTTTCAAACATTTATTTGACTGAGAAACGTGCATCAACACTGCGAGGACCACAAGTGAGATATCCCTGTGATGTCAGATGCACTTGTCTTTCTTTTCGTGCATTTTGATGATGACAGCGGTTTTCCAATCTTCAGATATCTGACTTTTACTCCAGATTAAGTTGAAAATTCGTTTCAATTGGCATCCTTTATACTCGCATTTCCACAGCTTGGAAGGTACATCATTGTTTTTATTGCCTCTAGACCGTTTAAACTGCTTATGATACGCTTCGTTTGAAAGTGAGTTTAATGTTTTTTCTTCATTACTCGGCCACCATTTTGTCAGCTGACAGTTGCCTGCTCTCGGTCAATTTGTTTTGACAGCTATACTATGACCTGAAAGTTGGCAGCCATTGGCTTAAGTGGGCGTATGATGAAGAGGAAAAAACGTTATGCTCGCAGACTAAAGCATTGATTCTGGAGAGATATTCTCTTTATAAACTTCTTTAAGGAACAATATTAACTTTTTTGTATTTTAATTTGTTTAGTTTAATATTATTTCTTAAAACCACTTCATCAATCTTACTGAAAGTTTCTCAACCATATAAGGGTTCTTCAAAAGTTATGTGTACTTTCAGTTTTATTTTAATGATATTTCAAATACTGAACATTTTATGGTCATCATTATAGACAGCATTTTGAATGATGCCCGTTTTACATGTTACCTGAAAGAAAATGTCGTTCTCTATATCTTTAATTTGTTTCCCAAATGCTGCTATAAAAACAAAATACTTTGTTGTTTAGTTCAATATTAATCTCTGTGTTATTCAGACAGTTTTATTGAACAGTGCTATTAAATAATGTGAATGTGATTTTGTGATTAAAAACTAAAATAAATTCAAAGAAATCCCAATTTCATTTAAAGACTGGAAATCTTCTACGAGCACATGTGTAAAAGAGTTTGTATTTCAGATGATATGAAAATTAATATAATGTAACATAAAAATAACTAAACTTCGAAACTTAAGACCCGATAGTCCAGAGTAGTGTTCAGGTTAACTAGCGGAGGGTATGGAAGGAGGGGGTAGAAAACAAACTGAAGATTGCTAGCTTTAGTCGGATGCAATCGTTTCTTTCTTTAGTGAGTAGGCTCTTTCTTTGAGTATGAAATTAAAAAACCACGTCTAAAGTGAAAGCTGGTAAGCTATTTATGTAGAACACTTAGACAGTAATTGCCTTCCTGTGAACGGGATCATGGTTATGTGTAAATTGTGTAATGTCAAAACAAGAGGAGATATGCCTGGATGTATGGACTTCGATAAGACATAAGTTTTGTGTAAAAAGTATATTATTTCTCAATGTAATCTTCTGTAATGTCTATATATATATATATATATATAATATAAATGAAAAAATAAAGTAACACTATTAACAATGTAACAAATTAACAGTAATAATAAAAGTAATAAAGTAATAAAAAGTAATAAAAATTTGCAATTTCAAGTGTGACTTTTTCTCAGTGTTTTATCCTTATCTACTTTTATTGTATATATACTTATTCTAGCTATTTTCTAATTTATTTATTGCGACTTCTTCAGCTTTGCAAAATTAGTGATTGTTTCGGCGACAACCTCTTCATTTTCAACGAAATTCTTTCCTGCTAGCCATTTCTTCATGTTGGGGTACAAGAAGAAGTCCGAGGAAGCCAAATTCAATAATTTTGAGGTCGTAATCCCAGGCTTGTACGCTATTGTCGTGAGGGAACTGGCGTTTTATTGCTACCGAAGCAGGGAGTAATATTTACCGATAAAGCATGATACCATACACCGATTTTCTGATCATGAAAAGGGGTTTCCTGTATAAATAGGGCTTTTTGTACCGACCAGTGAAACTGGTAGCTGTTCCACTAGGGCTGGTCGGGTTAAATTTTAGGTACCGTCCTAATGGAAAACCCCATCGACTCCTCGGAACAGGCGGGGAAACGACTCGATAGGCACTGGGAGAGATACCTCGTTACTCTATTACTTGTCATTTTGCGTCGAAATATGTCCATTAAAATGAAACCATGCTTCATGGATAAAGAACATTAAACATAAATAAATTTCTCTTATCGTTTACTTTCGTAATTTCCAATTATCGAAATTTAAGCCAATATCAGAATCACTTGCCTGCAATTACTGGACAACCTGACCTGTCATTAGGTACGTGATTATTTTAATTGTAGTTGTAGCTATAATTGTAAGTCCTCTATGTCTCAATACTTTTGAACTAGCTATAGCAACTGTTTGAAGTGACGGAATAGCAGCGTCACGGGTTAAGGCTCGTGCTTCAGCCAATACGAAACGCGCGAACTCTCTCCCCTCTCTTCACTTGTTTTTGGAGATTGGCCGTGACCTGTCTAGCGATTGCTCTCTCTGCGCTGGACGAGAAAGGATTGCACTTGATACTTAATGCTGTCTATGTAAGTTTGCTCAAGAGTGCATAGTATTTCATTTTACAGCTTTTACACCTGTTCTTTTGGACAACATTTCATAAGCCTTAATTAAGATAACAGTGTTTTGGGCCAGCAGTGGCGGGTTCAACTAATGAATGTGTTTTTAATTTCAATTCTTAGCAATTCGTCATATAGCTAGCTATTGTGGAGGTTATAATTTTCCAAATTTTATATTTATTTGCCTGGTGTAATTATAAGGACATTATAAAGCTAATGTAGGCAAGTACTTAAATATGTCTAGGCTCTCTGAAGTTACTTTGTAAGCATTTTCCTTGTAATCGTTGTTTTGAATTGCACGTGCCTGTTTTCTCATTCTTCATTATAACTTTTTTCGCTATCTAGTGTATGAATTTAAGACGTTCTTGTGCGTGCGTCGCTTATTTATTAAATATTTTGGCCATTTCATAACTGCCATTAGGCAGCTACCTGAAAAGGCGTATCTAGTCATAGGTATTGGACTAATGGGTACACAACTCTGCTGGGAGCTGAAGAGATGGCTAACGACGTATGCGGGCAGAGGGCTTTATCTGCCAAGTAAAACATTACGCACTGCATGTGTTTGTGTATAATTATCTGTTCAAATATTTAAGATCATGCGGTAAATATTTAGCACCACTTTGAGGCGCCATATGAAACTGTAAATAAGAGGTTGGTTATGTGTTATTTCGATAGCTTGATCAATTTTAGATTAATCAACGTGCTCTTATATGCGACGATTAATGAATTATCAAATATCTTCTCCGCTTCCGTCAGAAACTGCTGTATTGTAGCCCTGGTCTTCGACTAGCTTATTATTTTATACACCTGGAAAGTATACCTGGAGTAAAAAGTATGTTTGATTTATCGATGAAGTTCATTGATGCCCCCTCGGGAATGCATTATACTCTTCTTCGGATGGTGAGAGAGATTGTGAAAGCTACACTATTGTGATACTGGAATACAAAATTAACACTAATATTCACTTCTCACCACAAAACTGAATCTAATTTAAATGGCGAGATATTAGATCTATTACGACTTTCAACAACAGTTCACTTTGAATCACTTTACCAATCTGGTGAACTTTATCTACTTCATGCTTTTCGCTATTACGCGATGTTGCGCAACAACTCTGGTTCTTCCCGCGGTCTAGCTCGTGTAGCCTGCTTCTGCCTGTAAACCGGGCATGAACGAGTGACTCTGCCTAAGTGCGCATAAGTGTGAACTAGTGTGTGTGATTTCCGATGAACGATTTGCAAAAACTCTCAGGAATGAATTGTGTCCCACGTCTAATTTCAGCAAGTTTTGTTATTCTATCAAGTAGGCCCGTTAGGCTACTTTGTATTTAATGTTACAAAACTTATTATTGCTGATTGACGCTTGCTATTGGCTATTTTCCCTATTTTTATAATCTCGCTATCTGTGATTGGTAAATCCATAGCGTTGGTGTGGGTATTTGTTTTCTAGGACTCGTTATCTTTTTGCTTAAGAGGAGAAGAGTGAAGAAACTAGTTATATACATTGCAAGTACGCTTAAATACATGTGATCTGTGCATATGAAAATGATGTACTTAGATTAAATATTACTGGTGAATGCTCGGGATTTGAACCGGGTATCTCCGCCTCAAATAGTCGGTCCATTTCTTTGCACTAACAGAAGCAGAATATTAATAGTAAACAGTTGGACGTTATCAACATATTCCTCTGACTAGCCATCTCTCCAGCTCCCAGTAGTACATGCCATCTATAAGTACTGCAAAGCTAACTAAAACAGAATTAAAACATTTACTCATTTTACTGCCTGGGTATAAGCTGTAAAACTAATCAATGCAATTTTTTAGTTGTGGATTTCATAAGAAAAACTAGCTCTGGTTTATCGCTGTTTTTATGAATCTTCCTCATTAGACTGGGAGAGGGGTTTTTCTTCGAAAGGATGACCAGGTGGCTCATCATAGCTACACTCTTTATTAACTGTAACTTATTCAGATATTACATTGCAGATGGTTAAAAAAATAAATATTACGATGTGGCAGGCACTAGTTTACTTTAAATCCCTTGCGCTTACGGAGTTAACAATTAAAGTTGATGACACACCTACCTTCGAGATCTTGGAATTGTTAAAGTATAGGTCACCGGCGCCGTGATTAAAACATGTAAAACTTTAGCGACTCACTCGGATCACGTCACAATTGGCTGTTACAATGTACTGAATTGTTTAAACGAACTTATTTGTTAATATCCATTACGTGAGGTGAGATAGATTCGAGCGGCGTGGAGAATCCCTGAGGACTAGCGGACTTGAATCCGAAAAGTCCCCGAAACGATACGAATTGCCTCATTGAAACTCTCGCAAAAAGTAATGCTGGTTTTCTGACGCCAACGGGAACACGAATATACTCTACCCGCGACATATTAAAAGTTTAAAATATAAAGAAAAGATTGGTTTGCTCTTAATTAAATTATGTAATAAGGTGCGAAATATCGGCATCCTTACGCGATCAGAGTTCAAGTTATAATTGCGCTCCGCTGGCAGCATAAAAATACACAAGACCCTGTTCATCTTGTTCACATTTCGCTATCTTTTACCATTTCACCATCTTAACTTTTTCTTGTTAGCACTGAGTAACATATTTGAATTATTATATGAAATGTTAACACTTTCAATAAAGCAACATAACCTAGTATCAAGTATTTACAATCACAATAAATGTTTTAAAGATTATTAGTATTTGATTTACACTCCATTAAATATTATTATAAGTCACATAAAACATTCTATTAATGTTAACATGGAGGCATCTGATTAATACTGTTTCAGTGTATATATTTTAACGTTTCAAGTTCCAGCATGCATCCCTGCCAATTCTTCTCTTCCAGAGCATTCTTTTGCTATTCGTTGAGAAGAATTTAACCGAACTTTGGGATAAGTTGGTGCGATTGGATGTTGCCCTATTTGATGGCGTTGTGCTCATGTAAGCTAAACAACTGTTCTGAAGATAGTAGAAACTTGTTTGTTTTATTCTTTTACATTATCACAACTTTCTGAATTAAAAAACGCCCAGAATAAAAATTTACACCTCTATAGTAAACTCCAAGAAACGGAAAGGCGGGGAAAACTTATGCATTTAAATCTTAATTTTCTATTTAAAATATTTTTGAGCTTAAATGAAACATAGATGAAATCTGTATCTGTCTGCATACGCTCACTACCAATGTAAAGAATTAGGATACATGGGATCAGAGTTGACAGAATAAATTACACGGTACATATTTTACACTCATTACGCGTAACTTATACGCATTTATTACATACTTTTCTACATGGTATAATAAATTATTGTATGCAATCAAATTAACAAATATTCATAATTTTGAAATAATTTCTAAACTTGTTTATAGTTACAGAAAGAGAATTATTCAGATGATGAGTAACTAAAAGTGCTGTCCTCGTTAAGACGGAGCCAAAATCACGCCAGTGTAGCAAGACTTGAACATTAATTCTATATAGTTGCATTATAATTTAACCCCGGTAACATAACAAAAAAAACACAAATTAGTACAAAAATAACATTTTATTGTACTTTTAAATTTAAATAATTGTGTCATTTGTTGATACTTTTCTTAGAATGTGTATTATTTTCTAATATAAATTATTCGCTTAATTTGCTGGTGATCTAATTTAATCGAATTAATTCTTTGCACTTTTTGTAACATTTTAATTAACATTAATTTTTGCTTAGCACATGAATAATCCATTATTTGATCATTCATATTTAAAGTGTAGTATATTATGGACTAATTTCTTCGAAACTCGGCAGGTTTTTGGATGTATTGTAGACTTAAGAACAGTTGGAGAACAGGTCTTTCAGTCTGTGCTGACGTTGCCAGTATGTTCCACAGTCTAATGGCCAATTTCGAGAGCTCTTTGTAATGTTTTCAAAATGTTGCCAATGATAGGATTTTCTCTTGTATTAGTTTACCAAATATCCACAAGGTATCTGTGTACTCCAGATAGCTAAGGATTCCACCTTGACCTACATCAAGATGTTCTTTAACTTTCTACCCCTGATATTTATAGTACAAGATTTTATTTATTTAGGAAATAACCCCTGCTTGTATGGACGTAAGATGACCTACAAGAAACTTCATACCCAAACACAATTCAAATGCATCAGTGATGTTGGTATTTTCCTTCTGACAATAGTTTATTAATCGCTTATAGGGTTTAGTAGTTGAACAGTGTAAAGGAGATGTCATACAGTAGAGACGTTACAATGAATGGTGTCTTCTCTTTTACACAATTTTATAAAATCTCATTGTAGAGATATTACTTTTAATAATAAGCGTGATTTTTGAGCAGTAATATGTAACTACAGTTAAATTAATTGTAATATCATAACACAATATATGTTGGCGATCAGGGGGTTTACAAGACGGGTTGTCTGTATGTGAATTGCACGCAGGATGCCTTAAGTCATGAATGCTCATTTTGACTATATTCCTTGCTTTATCCGAAACTAAATTATGAAATCTTAATTAATTATGGAATTTATTTAATAATCACACGTTATGGAGGCCTTATAGAGCGGAAATTATGAATGAAAATTGTTTGATTGATTGATGAAGAGTGATTTGGTTTAAGTTATTTTGGATATTGGAATGATCGTCGATTGGAGAATGTTCATAGTTGAGAGGGAGAAAGAAGACCCCTGTCGGTCTTTGGGTCCAAAACTAGGTATACAGAGGAAGGGGAAGTAAGTGTGGCTTTTGTGTTTGGATGGATGCTGCCTGCTGCTTCTTCTTTCCTCTTGTCTCTTCGCGCTTCTATGCTGTTATGTTGGGTAGATTCATGTCACAGCGCCGGTATGTGAGAGTACACTAGTGTATTTTAGTAACGCGAAAACGTTTCTAGGGAGAAGGGAGTGAAAAGAGATCGCCCTCTTCGAATAAACGTTCTAGAAGTCCACCAGATAGAGTTTTACTATCGTAAGTTCACTCAAAGGTCAAGGAATATATCTATATTTATTTATGGTCGACTAGAACCTTGAAAGTTTGAGGTGTTGCGTTTGCGAGATCACAACGCATCCGCAGTATGCACCTTATATTCTCCTAAGATTGTTACAATCAGGTGCGAGCACTCGAAATTAACTGTGTCGTATTTCTTCCTAGAACGGACTTTAACGCTTCACTCATTCATGACAGATATGTCGAAAGAACGCGGATCTCGGCAGAGGTCACAAATTATCTATCAGTCGTTCCACCAAAATATTCACTCACCAGTATGCTGCCGCTGTCCGCCAAAGTGTTCACTACTACAGTCACTAGAGGTGCAGATGGAGTGCCTTCCCTAGTATGGGAGGGCCTCCAGGCTGTTGCCGTGTCAGGACTGTTGCTGGCAGAGGGAATGGAGTGTAAAAAGGGACGGTGGGACGAGTGGGTTTAATTTTGCATGTTTTTGGTATATGATTATGAGAATGGAGGTTGTAAGTTGTTGCGAGACTGGGGAAATTGTGTTTAGTCGTAAAACATAAATCTGGAGCGTTTGTAAGAAGCACCAGGATCAATATCCTAGGCCGCGAATTAGAGAATTGAAGCTGTTTGGAAGGGAATAGTAGAAGGTTCATGATAGTGGAGGAATAATTCGGTGAGAGTAGGGAGTTTTAGGTCCTTATGTATGTTGGGTTTACTACAAAGTACAGCACGACAAGGCAAGAACAACTGGGGTGACAAGAATAACCAAAGTCACAGCAACTGGAATACAACTATAGACTTCGACTTTCATGGATTTTATGAATGTCAGTCGGATGCGTCTGGTGTCTCAGATTTCAATTATTGTGGTGTTATTCCTGATTTCTCGCGTGCTCCATTAGATAGATAGTCAGCATGTGGGTCGCGATACTTCTCATTGGCGGATGATTTCGCTCCGCTTCTGG
Source organism: Metallyticus violacea (assembly GCA_030762175.1). NCBI lineage: Eukaryota > Metazoa > Arthropoda > Insecta > Mantodea > Metallyticidae > Metallyticus > Metallyticus violacea. The sequence goes on along the minus strand of CM060833.1, from coordinate 50,261,696 downwards.
CCTAATGACGCCGTTTATACTAAGCGAGGGGCATGAATTCCAAGATCGAGTCTTTGACCTGACCTGCTTGCTTGAATCTCCGCCTAGTATCCTTTTAATTAAACAAATATACCGTATCTGCTTTACCAGAGTTGCGCATTTCCTCTTATAAAAACATTTCAAGGTTCCCACATTAGCTGTAACCGTAGCTAATGTTTACAGAGATTCCTTGGAGTCCCTCCATCCTCTTGAGGGAACGGTCCGGCAGATTTTATTATAGCTGTGGCATAATAAAATCCCCGGCTCTGCCTTTTTGTACTTTCCTGCGTAACAAGATTTCATGCCTTTCTAACTAAGAGAAAGTAACATTTTGGTATGTTTTGGAAAGACATACATTGCTAATATGAAATAAATGTTTCTCCATCGAATCTGATAAATATCTGGACATTTTGGTCACATCGATAATTAACTAAAACACTTGGGATTAATTAGGGTGCTAGTATCCGGGCAAAAACCCTCCTCATTAATATTGTACATTACTTAAGGCAACTTTTGTTGCCTCTTTCACGATTTTAATTTTCTATTGTTTTAGTAGTCCTAGATATATCATAGGCTTCTACTTTTTCGAGGCCACTGCCAGCGTACCTTGTCGATGCTCTTATTATTTTAGCTAAGGCACACTATCCGTCCACAACTGCAAATTTCGTTATATCCTGGAGGTTTGTAAGGCTATCTTGTTGCAGAAAAGTTTAAAACTTTAGCATTATAAAGTTTTAGTATTAACAAACCTTTATTAACGATTCAATGAGGAGCTGGGACTGGTGTGTTAGCTTGCACCGACTCTGCAATCTCCCGAGATATCTGTAATATCAGTTAAATAAGACAAAACTAAGAGAAACGACATGTTAACATAATTTTATAGGCGTATAAATTAAGACAGCATTAAACTCATATTCGTTAAGCAAATATAGTACACATATACAGAGGTTTTTCATTATTAAGCAAGTTTTGAGTTAATCGCAAACATTTTAAAATTAGATCCTGTTATTTCTCCACATTTTCTAATACAGTGTCTTTGATTTTATCATTATTTACCTTAATTTATTATATAGAGAATTTTAGTTTTTTAAAACTGCTTTCCAAACTCGTTGATTTTCAAATTTATAAACAAGCTTAGGTTGCTATCGCAAAAATATTGCTGCCATCGCTTCAGTACAAAAGAATGGAGGGTGCAGAGTGATAATAATGGAGGACTCTACCAGAAAAGCACTACAGAGAAGTTTTGCATTTTTGAATAGTGTTTAACGCCCGTTTTTGCTACTGAGGTACCACAGGCGGTGAACACTGATAATACATGAGATGATATATTGGAAAAGGAGTACATTTTTTAAAGGAAGCATTCCAGGCCTAAATTTAGGGTACCTCCCCGGCATTTGCCAGTTATAAAGACCGAAGAAAAGCAGGGAAAAAAACCTCAGTCAGGAAGGACGGTCCTGGAGGAATTCGAACCGCAGACCTCCCACTCACGAGTCCGCGCCTTAACGACCTCGGTCATCCGTGGAGGTATTTTGCATTTAAAAAAATAAATCATTTTAAGATATAAAAGTTTGTGTCTTTGCATTTTTTCTAAGATCATCCAATTATGCATTAATTTTGAAAAACTCTGTATGGTCGATTACTGGAACTTATATATAAAAGTCGGAAAGAGCAGACACACAGCGAAAGATACTCAAAACAAACAAAAGAATATACTAGGGGTGTTCTAAAAGTTCTCCACGACCAGGAAAACACAATGTTTAAGAGAAATATTTTTATTTTTAATTTTTCAACATAGTCATAATGTAAATCCATACATTTAGTTCAATGACTTTCCAACTTTTTAATACCCTCATTAAAATAAGATTTGTCCTACTGTGAAAAATTAGCGTCTGTTTCAGCTTTAACCTCGTCTCTTGATGTGAATTTTCGTCCACCCAACCGTTTCTTCAGGTTTTGGAACAAAATTTAATCGCTGGGAGTAAAATGCGACAAATATGGCAGATGTGGAAGCACTTGGAAGCGAAGTCCATGAAATTTTGCAGCAACAATTCAAGATGTGTGTGAAGAAGCATTTTTGCGATGAAAGAGAACTTTTTTTTTGCGAGATGTGGACGTTTAGCCTAAATAGCATTCATCAGTTGGTCCAGTAGTAAACCGTAATATTCCCCGGTGATGATTCTGTCCTTTAGGAGGTAGTCTATGAGCACCACACAATAAGAATCGCAGAAAAGCGTAGCCGTAACTGTTCGTGCAGGTATTTTGCTTTCTTTGGTGCCCTGCTCCTTCTTCTCTGGCGTGTAGTGATGCATCCATGCATCATGCTGTTATGAGAAACTGAAATTGTATTTAAACACTTGCGAAATGTTCATTAGAATACGTTTTAGATTCATTGTTAACGAACAGCGACACCCATCGAGCGGAAAGCTTTCTCATATCCAAAACTTGGTGTAAAATGTAGTGACACGGATTGTCAAGGTCTTTGCAATGTCAGCCAACTCACGTACCTCCGATCGGGGATCATTGAGCACGGCATTGTGAATTTTGTTACCATCTCGTCGGTCGTAGCAGTTTTGGGACGCCCTGAGCGCTCATCATCTGAATGGATGTATGGCCACGGTTGAATTCAGAAACCCACTTTTTATCAATCGAAAACGAAGGGGAAGAATCCTTTAATGTAGAATCTAACTCCTTTTGTATTTCTGTTGAGATTAAACTCTTGAAAATGAAGTACTTTATCACAGCTAGTATTTCAGTTGTATCCATTTTGTAGAAAATGTAACACTAGTTTGTTTACATGATCGTCACAAACAAGTGACTACACTAAGGCATCTGAAACTTTACAGTGCTTCATATAAAGGACGATACTTAGCAACTATTATGGTAATTTGGTCATCTTCACAACATCTCTGAGAACCTTTAGAATGTCCCTCGTATGTGATAATGCAAACTTACAAAAGGTTGTGGTGACGCTGAAATACACTATGTGACATTCCTAGTCGTACACTACTTACGTAGTAATATGTATGGTAGTTTGTTTGAAATAAAGTAATCTTTTGTTTACTTTTATATTTTTAGCAATATATTTAATATGTGTATCCATAAAATAATTGTCAATATTAATTTCTAAAGCAAAACGCTTAAGTTTTCATAGAATTTTTCTATTCTTACGCTATCTCTACATTAGTCAATATAAACGCAGGCTTTTAGGACATGTCAAAGTAACTTTAGGTATATTTTAGGGTTTGAATTTACTTTTGATAATTTTGAAGGTCAGTTGAGGCCAGAATGTCAAAAATAAAGGAGCTCAGCTCTGATTTGAAAGTGACCATTGTGCATCTTGTCCTAAAAGGCGAAATAGTAAGTAACGTGTCACTGTATGGTATATTTCTAAAAATGTTTCAAACAGGGCACAACTTACATTTTTATACAAAACAAAGAAAAATTAGCTATCCGAAAGGGAGGAACGCTCTGTTTAAAATACAGTCAGAAGGAATCCAACAGCGAGTGTTGCAAATATTAAACCATTGAAATGAAACCTATCTGGAAACAAATGAGAAATAAAACAATCCGCCGCACTTTATGCAGACCTATGTTAACAGAGAATCTTAAGAAAATAGAATGTTTTAATGAAGAACACGTTAATGAGGATCTAGCATTTTGTTAGTATGTTCAGATCTTTAGGTTTGATGGAATCACCAGAGAATGGAGAAAACCCTAATACTGCCGAGGATCCAGTCGATACACTTGCTACTGTGAAACAAGGGGCGGTTCTTAGATAACCTGGGGCTGCATGTCCTCTAATGGAGCAGGCAGTATCTATTTTATCGACAAAAACACTATTCTTAAAACATATGTCTAACAATCAGGAAGAAAATGGGATTGCGACCTCATTACATATTCCAGCAGGATAATAGGAAACGCACTAACATGACAAGACTCGTCTTGAACGTCCCCTTCCTCCTAATGACCTGACTTAAACCTTACTGAGCAACAGGGGGGTAATCTTAAACGAAGAGTCAAAAGTAACATCGAAAGAAGAGCTGAAACGTGTTGTACTTGAAGAATGTGAGAATATGGAACATCATAAAAATAAATGGCCACTAACTACATATTAAAGGGTCTTCTGTCCATATGGTTATAAATTGACTATTTCACTTATGTGACGTCTCATAAAATTGACCAATGAAATGAAACAAACCGTTGAATTTTGGCCAATCACAGCCCCATATTGCAATGAAATTATCATACATTTTAATCAAATCTCTTTTATCACGCGAAGTAAGTTGAGTTGAGCAACTGTTTTGCGTATTCAGTCAAACAGACAGAAATCATTTTGTAAATTATGCAACAATAAATCTTAATAAACACGTTGTTCAGAATGATCAAATCTTATCTTTGTTTTGTATTCCTCAGTTGGTATTAGTAAATCGAACAGTAATTGTAATAGCCGACTTTCGTCGTCTTATTCAGTCTCACGGTTTTTGAATAGGTAGCTATACATAAGTATAACATTTTATACCATTGTTAAAATTCTGTGCACGAATGTCAAATATATATATAACGTTTATTCTTGTTCTATTCATGAAATAGTCCTAAACTGGTATTTGACTATTTTCTATTGGTATTACTGATAATCGATATTCGTCTGTTGGAAAATGACTTGAAAAGGTTAAGTATTCATATTACAAAATACAATTATTACAATATAATAAGCCAAGTTTACGGAAATTATATTTAAATTCTCGTTTTATTCGTGAATAAAATTTATTCGTACTAATAAATATCTCGAGGTTCTGAGATTAAAAGCTCAAACCATCTTGTGGTATTAATTATGATTATTTTGTTTGTTCTGTGTTTAGCTTAAAGTGTATGAATGTAAAAATTGCCAAATAAGATGGTTCTTTGTTCAGTTATTCCAATAAATCTGTTTTCTTGTATATAAACCATTCTATTCTCTATACTATTCTGCTAGGTTATTCATAAATCAAATGGAAGAAAGAAATTGGCAATGATGTACTTTGAAAGTCTATTAATGCTAAATTTTGATAACCTGAAAGTGTGTAAGGTTGTTACATAGTGTATGTCTAACGAAAGCAAAAGAACAAGATAATCCAGATTGAGTATGTCTGCCTTTTAAGCAAGATATACGTCCGATTTCAGACCATGAACTTTTCATTTCTCCCCAGTTTTTAACAGAGACAACTTGCGTCATAGATATTTCATTCTGCCCGCTCTCTCTGCCAGGTGTCGCTTATGGTGAACTTTGCAACGTGTCACAATTAGAATTGCGTGGTGTTAATTGCCTCTTACCTTTCTGAATTATTACAAACGCACCTGCTACTCTACAGATTTCTTTGTCTGGTCATAGCAAATACTACCCTGCTCAAGAGAAGATTGTGATGCAGTGTATCCACCTAACTTTTGGAATTAATGATACAAATTAGAATATATTCATAGCTCTAAAGTGTTTATGGAAAATATTATGATTCCCTCAGCAGAAACACATTGCCTGCATCTGTAGAACATTTCATCTAAAATTTTCATACATAATAAATGGAGGTTCAGAATACGTTTCTTGTTGTTGAGATATCCTGTATGTTTGGCTTTTAAACAAGCTGGTAAACAGTTTCTCTACCTGGATATTTTCTTGCTAATCCATTCCATAATCCGTTTTCAATATACTCCTATATCGTTTATTAAAACACGTTTTGCAGGGTATTTTACGGAAATGAAAACAAAACGAAAGAAGGATGAGAAAATAATAAAAATTATACAATGTAATTGATTTCTTTACTTTTGGGGCAGGGGGTTATTTGAATATATTGATGAAGTTTCCATGTAAATTCTCACGATTATATTTCATTGGTCTTATTAACAGACATTTTAGCTCTAAAAAGCGCGATTTGACAATAGATATAAAAATAAAATGCATTTAAAAGTAAAGCATTACTCCATTATTATAAAATACATTTCACATAAGAATGCTACCCCTAATATGTTATAATTTTTAATATTAATAAAAATATGCTGATAGATTCAAAACTCATATATTGCAATGTTACAGTATTGCATCCAATATTTATCAGAATTATATTATACAATAAAGTTATTTGAGTTGCGGGCTGCCGCAGAGGAAAAACCAGCGTTAAGAGTCGCCGCTCGTAAAATTAATATTTTTTAAGTAATAATTTTACAGAAATCGTAAAAAGATATTTCAAACTAAACATAGACGCTAATCTGTTTATAAGAGACATTGAAAATGATGCCCCTCAGCAGCAGTGCATTGTCGGTATCTGGTAGAAAATTCTTATCATTCATTAATTTTTTTCCGTAAGAACAATGGCGGTGGACTACTACGGGAGATCAAGCTGAAGTTCGATTTTCACCAGGAGCGTCCTCCCTGACAAATTTTTTCCAGGTTTTCCTACGCTCTCATAAATGGCAAGTGCAGGGAGGTATCCTAAACTTAGGCCTGGAACGCTTCCTTCCTCTTATAAAAATTCCTTTTCCAGTTTATAATTTCATCGCATGTATATACCGCCTGTGAGCCTCAGTGGTTAAAACGGTTTAACCACTGCGTTTCGAAACACGTTCCTTGCTATTGAGAGACCCTGCCTCTTGTAATATTTTAACAAGTTTCTCTGCCTAGAACACATTTTCTTGCGTATCACTTCTTTGCAAGAATCAGTTCTCACATATGTGATGTACATAAAAACTCGTTCTTCAAGACTGTATTTATATAATGGCATAACTAACGAAGAATAATTAGCACACAATGAAAGGACAGAGTAACATAAATACTTGCTGACAAAGTTTCTCTCAAATTAAGTATATGCTGCTACGTGCACATGCATGATATGTTTCTCTATTGTATCGTCATTGCAATATATCAGTATAAGCAATAGAATGTCAAATTACAAAAAATATCTACGTGTTATGACAAAACTAATATCATTTTCGAAATCAGCAAGCCGTTTTCCATTTAAATTATTAATTTTCACCAATCCAGCAAAATCATATAAGGCCAGTGTAATCCTCAAAAGGCAAATATAAGACGATAATTATACATAAGCCATTGTTTTAAATCGCCGATTTTTATGCTGCTGGTCAGTGTAAATATTCCAAATATGTTAAAAGTTTAAAGTTAAATAATTCTTTAATTTGTTTAAAGTGTTTTTAAATCTCAGATTAGTGTAAATATGGTAAAATTTGTATCGATGTGTAGTGCAAAAACTATTTGAACGAAATGTAATTTAATAAGTTTGCTGATTGAGATGACGATGTACTGTTTTTAAGGACATTTCCTGATTACTAAAATTCGAACAAAAATTGAACGAATGTTTCTAAAACTTTTTAACTTTTAACACGTGTCATTTCTAGGATTTTATCTCAAGTTTAAAGTTAGTTTTTATATTTTTCCTTATAATTTCATAGTATCTTTGTGTGACCTTATTAAGAACATGCCTTTGGTGTTTTTCAAAAGTAAGAAGTAACTCTAATAATTCATATTTTCCTCGTTTGTACACAATCTTTAAAACGTGCATTGATTTATTAAAAAACAAATAAGACAATCGTTTGTTTGTTTGACGAGTTGAAGGACTCCATTACACATACTGTGGCACATATTCAAGAACACGCAACTCAGAACGGGTGTATGCAGCATTGAAGCGAGATTGTTATTTGTACACTCAGGGACATTAAAACATTTTAAAACTGGCAGCACTGTGGACTCGCTGTCGGAAGGAAGAGGAGTGTGTATGTACATGATGCATGTTGTCTCCTTGGCTTTTTTCTTACCATAATATAAGCTATGAATGATGTAACTCAAAAAAGGCATAAGTACGTTTACACAGACCAGCAATAGAGCTAAAAGTTTGGAAAGTTTTTCGTTGACTTTATTGAAAATCGAAAAAGTGATATATTGGTGACCAATATTACTCATTTATATATCTACCATAATAAATAAATATAAGCATGGAAGAATATTACAAAATTACTTTTTTGTATATTCACTTCAAAGGTTTTTATAACAATTTCACAAACCATTCTTGTAAAATAAAATAAAAATGAATTGCGTCATAAAAGGATTATTGTAATAGGATACAAGCAATTACTTTATTATTCATTAAATATAACAATAAAATATCTTATACGTATATTTTATCATGCTCTAAATTAATGTTTCACTTTCATTCATTCCTTATTTCGTATAGATTTCTTCATCTTATTTACCTTCTTTTACATTCTTTCATACAGTTGGAGACTTTTATTTATTCAAAGAAAGCCCTTTCTTATTTTGTAATATATTCCTCGTTTTAATTCAATATATTTTACCTCATGTTACTTACAACATATTTAAGCGAACAGCCCATTCATTTATTGGTTTAAGTTGTTTATAATATTTCTTTCATGATGCATTTTTCATTAGGTTGTACCGAATTTTCACCAGGAGCTAATGGTAATGCAAGCCAGGAACCAGAGCGGAGTGTACACAGGTTACATGGAAACATTACCGTAAAGTAATGTAACCAATGAAAATTACAAGTAAACGGCCATAACGTGCTAAAGGTAACCTTATTTGCCTCGTAAACCGCAAGTCGCGGGTTCACGCCCAGCCAGGGTCCTTTGGAAGGGAATAAAAGTCATTGGTTGGCATGTAAAAGAACCTCAAGTTTGAAAAAAAGAGGCAAATGAGCAAAATTTATCCCTCTGAATATAATGAGACGCTAATAATGAACGATTTTAAACAGCGTACTTAAAAAAAAAACCCTAAGAAATCCCTAATTTTTGTTTATATTCTCAAGATGATTTTGTTTCCCTTGCTATTCCATTACAAAATGGTGGACACACAATATTTGGGATAAACTTATCAGAATAGGTAGTGAGGCAAGGATCCCATTAATAACGCAGTAAAAATTGTAAGTACGGTTTTCTTCGGAAGGGAAGTAAAGCACTAAATCCGTGTAGATTTATGACACGTAAAGGAAGAGTCTCAAAGAAGAGGCATCTGGGCAAAAATTAACGGTCGTTTCACCTCTTAATTGAATGGAACGCTCAAGACCTAAAATATTAAAAACATTTACAAATAAACAAAATAGATTAATTAATAACCCATTACCAAAATTTTTAAAATTGGATGGAATATTAAGTAAACGTTTTAAATTAAAGTTACTCGTATTTTTTTAAAACTTCCATAATTTATTTGTTATATAGGTGCCATTGTTAATACCAATCATGCATAATTTGGAATATTAATCGATACTGTACTTGTTCTGGTATATATGAGCGTTATTTTGGTTGATTGTAGTACAGTTTTATAAAGTGGGATAAGATGTTACAGTTTTGTTAAAAGGAACACAATGCTGATACTTTATTAGCGCACTTGTATCGTCGGACCTATCCCTACAGATCAGAACTTCTCCCTCTACCCTATTTTCTCCTTCCTCTCCTCCCCCTCCCCTCCCTCTCCCTCCTCCTCCTCCTCCCTCTCCTCCTCCTTCTCTTATACAGGCAATTTGGCTTCAGTGCTTCTCGGTCAGGTTATCATGCCAAAGTTTTCGGGAACGTATATTTATTCTTCCATACAGGAATGTGATCTCTGGATATTGCACCATCCTATCATTTTCCATTTGTTCGTTACACTCTACTCTTCTCCTTCTTATTCGTTCGTGTTATCTATTTCTTATATCTTTATTTCTGCTTGGGGAAAGTAAAAAATTATCCGCCACTTTGTTTTTCCAATGTTTTTACACAAAATTAGGAGTCAAACAAGTATATAATTTTTCTACACAGTCTCCTTCCTTTATGATGCACTTGGTCTACCGGTCCACCAGCTTGCGTATTCCCTCCAAGAAGAAGTTTTCAACTGGTACGCAACGTTTCCCTAACTTCTTCATCCGACGTAATATTTGCAAAAATGATAGTCGGAAGGAACGAGATCTGGGCTATAGACATGTCGAAACAAATTGTTAACGGTTTGAACGGTCTGACCAGACGGGTGTGACATGCAACAACATTTCGTTCGACATTAGACTTCGGAATGTTGGGATGTTTCCACACCGTACTCTGGCGTTTGAATTCTGGTTGATAATGAGGAACCCATGTTTCATCAATTCTGTGTCTTCATTGTCGTAGCGGTCGTGTAAGTGTTGCCATATTTCAAGACTTTAGCCTTTGTGCTCTGTTGCCACCCATCTCGTAGAGAATTTACGAAAGCCGAGCTCGTCGCGGATGATCTGATAGGCAGAACTATGACGAATCTGCAGAGAACATACCTCTCGAGCTTGCTGAATCTTCTCGTCAGTGATGGAAGTGACAGTCTCTCTTCCTACCATTTGTCTGGACACTTTTAAACTTCTCGGTCCACTCTCACACACTTCTAAGTTGTAGCCTAGAAGAATTTTAGTCCGCGACACACCTTCCAACCAGAGAAATAGGATCATTGCTCTTTGCCCTCCTTGGTGCACACTTCTAGCGGAACGGCCATGTTTACATTGTGACAACAGCAAGGAAAGATCATGGTTAAACTTTGGTCACCGACCACAGTAGTACCAGCTCTAAGCATAAATATAAAGAAAACAGCCTGACAAATCTAAAAATATTTTTGACGAACCATCCATGCGTCGCAGAATCCTCATTTCTGTAGCTTCCAGCATCCTTTTTGTTTCCGCCCTATCTAGTCTCGTTTCAGCTATACATATTCATATCTCCCCGTACATTTCTTTTTTCCAAATTGTATTGTTCAGGCAAGCTGCAACTCTGTTTGATTTGATTATCTGTTGTTTAACCTCTGTAATTCAATTAATCTAAGTAGATAGCAGGGATGTAGATACGGGGGAGGGCCGAGAGGGTCTGAACCCTCCCATATCGTAATAATAATAATAATAATAATAATAATAATAATAATAATAATAATAATTATTATTATTATTATTATTATTATTCAATAAATTATTGTGTATTAAACTCTCACAAAAATAAACATATAATGCTATATAGCAATGCTTTTATTGGTAGCTTATTCGAAACCCAAACTCGTTGTTGCTTCGTCAATTATGCACAAGTTGTGGCAGCACACTCGAAAGTCGTTTCCATGTTGAGCGGAAAGTAGCACTTTGCGTGCAACACAGGCCGGCGTGTACTTAAAGGGCTGACATTGTGGCAGTGTCGCAAGATTTAGTAGTATGAGAGAAGAGATTTCATTGAGACTTTATAGGGAAATAAAAATAGTATGGGGTTGGGAAAATATATAGAACAATGTGATAAAGTCGGGGGGGGGGGTTGCATGGGCTAGAACTGGAGTTATGAATTTAAAAGGGTTAACACATGATAAATATATAGAAAAATGACCAATGTTTGAAAAAAAATGATAGAGTTTCATTGCTTATAGTACAAGCAAACAAAGTTATGGAGAGAACAGACATGGCAATCAAAATGTAAGAATTTAGATGGAGCAATATTAATAAGAAGGATTTTAACTGTGAAAATACAGAAGAATATAAAAATGAAAGGGAAGGAAAACTTAAACTTAGAAATACAATAAGTCAGATAAGTATAAACAAGGATAGAATCATACAGCAATAAATATGATGTTCACGAATACATTAATAACCTGCAGTTGTGTGTGTTGGGATCAGAATGTTACTCTAGAAAGAAAATATCTAACAAGTAAGATTAGTATTTTATTTTTAGATCCTATTTTGTAATGAATTGATGAGGTATGTATTTTAGTGTAGTATATTATATAATCTGTTGGCTATATTTACAATCAATTCCAATTTAAATATACAGTTTATTTGTTAGTTAGTGATTGATGAACTCAAGAAGAAATGGAACAGAGTAGGAGCTTAAAATAGAGGAAAATAAACAAGGAAAATAAACGGAAAGAACCCTCTGATGTGGAAGAAGTAACCGGAAGTGGTGGGTGAATTTCCGTCTTCTGAATTCCAGTAGGAAACTCTGATGAACCGAAAACATAGGTTAGCAAGGATCATGGGTGTTACACATGGGGTACTATAATTGTTATTATTTTATTTGGTATTATTTCAGGAATTGAATTAACAAAATTATGTTTTATTTAAAATATAGTAAAAAACTTATTGTAGTACACAAATTGTATTCATGGGGAGTTATACCTAAGAATGGCCAGGGCTAAACAGGAGAAGATCTCTTGTAATTATTTTTGTCTTAGCATTTAAATAAATAAATAAATAAATAAATGTAACTCAATAGGGAGTAACCATACCAACTTATTTTTAGAAACAAGTTTACAAAATGTACTGATTTTATCAGGTGCATACTTAAGTTTTATTTAGTTGGTTAATCCTAGATATTATAACTCTAATGAAAATTACGAAATACTGTTATTTGATGTATCTGTTCCCTATACTAAACAATAATGATAATAATATTGTATATTAACTACAGAAATTGTTGTTATAGAACTTAATACTCTTTATATTCTAGCCAGGTAAACATCTAGTACTATAAAACAGCCGAATAGTCAAATTTCATTACCTGTGAAACTACTTTCCCTTCTATTTCTAGTTTACATCTTAGTTCTTAGAAATGATCATATATTTTATTTTTTCCGATGTTGAATTTTTATTATAATGGAAGTTGAAACATCTTTGTAAAATATCTTCACCAATGCCATTAAGACCACACCATCTAAGTAGCACAATATGTTCAATTGTTTGTTGCCTATTTGATATTCTCTTTGTGTTTTCATTTTCAATCCGTAATCAAGTTAAACAACACAGGCCTTGAGTCACTTTATCTGAGTCCTGTGCCTGCGTAGATCCGATCAGTTAGTTTGACTGCAATCTTTGGTTTTATGATATTATTTTGATATATATCTCTTTCTTATGTTGTTTTATTATATCTAATGCAATATTTCTTTTATAGTATATAATATATGATTTAGTTATAATCGGAAAGGAAACATCTATACTGTTGTGGTATTGAATGCTTATAAGCTTGAGACAATGCAGTGTTTTTTATGACAGACATTCATTTTTTTATCATTGTTTGAACATACTTTTTGAGTTGTGAAGAAATTTCAGAAGAGTTAAGACAAAACATTTGTGGGAGCCTTACATATAAAGACCATTTCATATTATCTTTTTCTTTGACGTTTTGCTAGGCATCTCCAAAGAGAAAAACACAAAGAAACAATTTATAGAAACTGTATTTGATCATGTAACGGAAACTTATATGCATCACTTAGTTCTATGTGCAGCAAATGCCGCTAACAGTATTCCATAGTCATATTAATATTAGTAGAATTATCGTCATTTACCTCATCAAACAAAATTATTAATTATGTAAACCGGTAGGTAAAAATGTATACTTTTTCAAAGTCACAAAGAAAAAACATTTCCGAATCATTTTCAGGTCACAGTTTAATCGTGTGATCACTCAAAATATAATCATAATTTTACTTTTATCAACGTTGTAACCACTTTGTCCTTATTTCCAGTGCAGTACATGAACAGTTTCTGAGCTTTCTTTAACGTGACTTTCAGAAAGAATACACTTTTCGATTAAAGTAATCAGAAAAGTAATTTTCTATCCAAAGATGTTCTACTCTGTTTTCAGTAATCTCATTTAGTAATTGAATTTTACTTGCTTAATGGCAGAAAGGGCAAAGGTGTAACAGAACACTGCTTTTAAAGTGACATACATATGCATATACATCGCCACACTTGCAATTCATGGCAGGACATCTTGCAAAGCTCTCTTCCGGAATGCAATCTTGATTTACAGGCCTCCTGAGGATAGAATGGAGTGAGATGCACATTAATGAACCCAATGAGGAACGAGTTCCTCTCCGTCAAGTCGCCCTTAGGCTTGAAAGGATCAAAACAGTGAGCTATAAAGAGTGGATAAACAAATATTAGCTTTAAACACACCCATTGTAGCATAGAAGTGCAAATAAAGCGACGTCTTGAAAATGCTATGTGTGTATTTGCTTCTGTCGGAGTTGTTTGTCTTCTAATATACACACGGGAGTGTTTGTAGCTTTTAAAGTGAGAGAGAAGAACACAATGCTCGAGAATACTTTGAGGTGAACCCAACTGTCCGTGGGCTTGTCTGCACATGTGCAAAACGTTTCCTCGTCTCCTCTGTTGATAAACAAATTAGTCATTGGTGTTTTCTACTGCATTTTACATTGACTCTAAGCATGTAATTTTAGATCTTATATATAATGTCATTATGCATAAACATTTAAAACCAGGTCTTATATAGTTTTTCAGTTAAAAGAGGCGTATAGTCGCCACAGTTTCCATGTTAACAACAGTAGGGCTTTCGATTGTTATCTTGCCTAGCGATAGAGGCTCTGTGACAGCCCAAGAATATTATAGCCAATAACAGTCTAAGATTTAACAATAGATAAACTCCTGGTCTGTCGGTCCTGGTGGTGTAGTGGTAATCGGGGTTCAAACCGGGCCAGGATCAATGGATTTTTTTCGGGGGGTAAAAATCCTAAGTATGGCTTCCTTCGGAAGGGAAGTAAAGCCGTGGGTTCCATGTCGTAGATTTACGGCACGATAAAGAACTTCGTCTGAAAAAAGAGGCCTCTGAGCAAAATTTGTCGGCCGTTTCACGCCCTGAGTTGAATGGAACGCTGATGACCTGACATGTTAAAGAGCGTCCGTAAATAAAAACAAGTCAATCAAAGGCTCCCCGGCTGTTAACAAGGAAAACATGCCGCCTTATAACACCCTCAGTCAGTTATTTTAAGCTGAAGTATATCGCCTAGAGCTGCTGTTTTTAAGTTTGTGCTATGATGACGAGAAATTCTCGAAATATGGCATAGAGCAGTGGGACAAATTATAGAACAAAGTTAAGATTACTGAACAAACATGTGGGGATGGACCACAAAATAAAGTTTTGATATTTCGTTGTGTGGTGAATTAGACACTCGGCGCATAAGCTCAGCTTTGTTTAACAAAAAACCTTATGCCCTTTTTGCACGTGTTCCTGTTTAGTTCTTACCTAATATCTACTCCTCGTCGCATCCTCATCTTTCTCCATATTGGAAGGCTCGTTACCTGCGTCTTGTTTCTTTTAGTTAGAACAGGAAAAAAATCGAGAATAATGTGAGGTAATCTTATCTAGCGTGATCGGTTCTCTTTTGTTGCCTGCTGGCAGAGATTGCTTCGCTATCAAATGATTACGCACCTTTAGGACGTTTACAAAATTACCAGGACAAAATTCCCATTCTGTAGAATTTTCTACTACGTTCATTGAATTCAAAAGGTTTTAATCTTGTTTTTAAGTTTCATGTGTTGTTTCACTGTACACAAGACTTGTGTGCTATGGTCTTTTTTAAAAGTGCTGTAAAATTAGGGCAACACTAGAGAGCTTTTACATTTTCTTACACTGAGATTTGTAAAGTGTATTAGACCGATAATTTGTTTGATGTTTTAAATTTTAACATTGATTTAAGATTTGAATTTTCAAGTTACGATGTACATTATTGCATGTGAGCCATGTTAAGTTAACTTTGCATATACCAATAGTTGCCTATCGTTAAATAAACCACAATATAATTATAATTTACTTCTCCCGCACTTTCTCCGACAACATTCTGGAGATTTTACTTCTAACATACTTCCTAATTCAACTCTTGTCTAGGCACCAGTGGAATTCGCCATTATAAACAATGGGTAGCAGAAATGGAGGATAAGTTACAACCTATAAATGTCTCCTTTGGTGCATATTATTTCAATTCATTGGTGGGTAGGATGTGTAGAACGCTACCATATCAATTTGTCACAGGCAGGTGCTGGCAATGTATACCAACAAATATTCACGCCACACTATTGCATAGCCATGCCAAAGACAAACTTGGAAGACAGAGAAAGGGAGATATAACAATGGACGAGGTAATGACTAAAATATACTTTATTGGTAACCTCGAAGCTATGGCTTTGCGTGTTGGTGCCCACAGCTTGTATTTGTCTTTGGCGTAAGTAACCGCTTTTGGCATAGGAAATCCGCTATCATAAATTAATATAACTTTTTAAAAAATTTGCAAAAGCGCTTTTGTTATATTAATGTTATTCTTCCAGTCTGTGACGAAACACATTCATATGAATTTTGGTTTTCATAACAAGTGTTCAGTTCCCCAGTTCACTATTAATTGCCAAAACCTATTTATAATTGTCAAATGTAAAAGTTCACATGATTTGTTAAAATATGCAGATGGTTATTCAGATGAAAAATATTCTCCCAAATATTTTAAGTGTTTTCAATTCTATTTTTAGATACTCGTTTGAATACGGATTTCTAAACTGTGGTTATGCTTTGGTAGCAGTGTGATATTTATATAAAGTGAGGTTATTTAAGTTACGGGCCGACAGATCGTGGCTATGTACTAAATAAGTCAATCATAAAGGCATATAATGCATTTTCAAATTTGTAGTTAGTTTGAGGAGGCTTTGTCAGCAAATGGTTGTGCATTCTTGTATTACTCGGTGCTTTTGTTGTTCTTTATTAGTTATGCCATTACATAAATATATTATTGAAGGCTTTTATGTATGGCGCATATGTGAAAACTGATTCTTGCAGAGAAATGATAAGGCGATTCGCAAGAAAATATCCTGATAATCGTGTTATTGGTTGAGAAACTTACGCAATTTTTTTTAAAAAGTTAGGAAAATAGGATCTCACGATAATTAGAAACGTATTTCGAAACTCCATGTTCTTACGATGAAAGCAGGAATTTCTCTTACGATGAAAGCAGGAATTTCCTACACATATGCTGGCGATATACTGCCGATGAGGGGCGTCATTTTCAACATCTCTTATAACATAAGTTAGTGCTTATTAATGCCATCAGTTTTAAATGCAGTAACCTTTTATGCGTATAGTAAAAATATAAATACCAAAAAATACTAATTAAAGCGCGTTGATTCTGCCTTTCTTTTTCCGGTTGCGGCGGCTGCAATTCTCCAGTAAACAGCCGCACTCAGGCAGTCCGTGATCAGATAACCTGGATTATTTTTGGGGAAATCGGTTTAGAGTTTAAAAAAAAGGTATAAAATTCCTCACGTACTGTTTTTAGTTAGAATGCCTTTTAAAAACAGAAGGCTTTAATGATTATTTATGTTACGTGTTATTAAACTTTTTAAATTTCAATAAAATAAAATATAATGCTCTTTCAAAAGAGCATATTGTATTAACAGAAAGAGAGCATTTTTTCTCAAAAAGGCAATATCCGGAAAACAAATCAGATGAACCAAATTAAGACTTAAAACCAGTTGGTAACAAAATAAAAGTTTATCATGCCAGTACGCTCGGGGCGGATGTCACAGAATCACAATTGGGTAGTACGGGGTTCAACACCCAGTATTAATCAATCTAAAGGTTAATTTTTTGTGGCGTTTTCCTCGTTTGCGAAAGAATTATTTCAAACTTTTAAAGTTACTATACAAAGATATGGATACTGCAGGAATATTATAAACACAACTATGGCCATCTACCAGCAACATGACTAATGCAGAAAAAAAAGCAATTACCATTAAAACCCCCAATAATTGAAAGAATACTCCTACTTTCGCGCAATCACAAGTCAATAGATGTCGCTATTTCTTTTTCTTTTTTTTTTTTTTTTGATTCATTTTATTTATGGACACTCTTTAACATCTCAAGTCATCAGCGTCCCATTCTATTCAGGCGTGAAACGGCCGACAAATTTGCTCAGAGGCCTCTTCTTTCAGGCTTGAGGTTCTTTTTCGTGCCGTAAACGTACGACACGGGACCCACGGCTTTACTGCCCTTACGAAGGAAGCCATACTTAGGATTTTTACGCCCGAAAAAATCCATCGATCCTGGCCGGGTTTGAACCCGCGATCTTAGGTTTAGAAGGCAAGTATGATTACCACTACACCATCAGGACCGACATAGATGTCGCTGTACCATCAATATAATTACTTGCAATAAATAAAGTATAATGGAAAATCTAGAGAAACAAACGCAATGAAATTAAGAGAGAACGTGTCATTAATAGTATGTTTCTAGAAAAATCTAGAGAAACAAACGCAATGAAATTAAGAGAGAACGTGTCATTAATAGTATGTTTCTAGAAAAATTTACTCTTTGTTTTTTAAAGTTGAAAGTATAAGACATTATTCAATAACAATGAAGATGTAAGGCTTTAATTGGGAAGAAATTGAAATGGAAATACACATCAAGCCGTGAGGCTTAGTTACCAAGAATTCAAAGTAAGGTGGCTGGTTCCAACTCTTATCTTTAATTGCAAGTCTTTATGCAAATTAATGTATCCACTAAAATGATACGTTATTTATTTTTAACGGTAAATTATTCTTTTTACTCACACAATGACAGGGTTGTGACGCTTCAGATATCAAAGGGTTCCATGAACATTGTTGCATCCACATATTTCTTATCGTATTATATCCATTTCCAACAGGGTTATATGGGGGCATATCAAATATAAACAGGATTTTAAAAATAGTTCAAAAGATAAGATAGCATTGTGCCCTTAAAAGGGCAAGTATGGAAAACTCGTTTTTTTCCTAATGTGGTGAGCTATTCCCCGCTAGTTGTTCGTATGCTGTTTTAGATGCTCTGACTGATTTGTTCTTTGGTTACTACATTTCTCATTGTACTAGTTACTTCTCGAGAGATTTCCATTTTTCTCTTCCTCTAAACGCTTGACCAATCTGAACCTGCATGTTTCTTGAAGAGGTCTGTCCGTCTTCTTCTGGGTCTGCTTTGCATCCTTTTTCCTATTTGGGAGCCTCACATGGAGATCTTGTAGGTCCACCTATTGTCCTACATTCTTGCGACGTGACCGCTCCATTGCCATTTGCTTCTGGTAGCTATTTATGCTATATGTGTTGTTTGAGATAACTGATTTATTAATACTATAGGTATCAAAGCTATTCCCAATATCTTGCGTGTAATTTTCTTGGGCATTTTTTTAATTTTGTTTTTTTGTTTTTCTGTTATTGACCATATCTGGTTCCCATAGTGTAATACAAGATATACACAGGTTTCGAGCGTCTGGAATCTGATCTTGTTAGTTAGTGTTTGTTTAACAATGTAAATTTAAGGGCCCAAAATGCTCTCCAGATTAATGAGATTATTCTTTGTGTACAAATAATATTACTTTCTTGTGCATTATTAATCGATTTACAAATATATTTCTTCCCAGCATAATCGATAAAGATTGGAGTTGGGTTGCTCCTACTCGTTGCTGTCAAATCGCCGATCTCTCATTACTTCTAATAAGGCGACAAGTTTTGAGTATAGAAATTGTTACAATGCTATGGAGTGAATTTCTTGTCAAAGCAGCTTTTGCATACGATAAGCACGTTTTGCCTCAAGCAGAAGCTAGCAGTAATAAGGTGCATTGACTGTTCTACGTCATGAAGAAAAATCGATAAACAAAACGCTTTGAAATTCCTAGAATACTGTCAAGAGAGCGTTCCCCGCTGAAAGGCGAGTTTTTGTTTTGACAGGAGCGGGTTCTCCCGCCCGCTTTTCCTCCCTTGGACTCGAGAGCATAGCATGTACACATGTTTCACCACAGGTTATGATTCGATGCACAAACATTTCACCCTAAGTCTGGTCTGAAACCAAAAGCCTCTTGACACACTCCCACACGTGAGGTCTTTTGATCCTCAATGGGAATTCGACGACCCATCTTGTTGAGAATTTTTCGGTTATCCAAGTCATCCGAAATCGCCAAACGTTTGTCATATGGGACAAGGCCCGAACTGTCCGAATATTTATTTCCGTTACGCTCGCTCAATGTCGATATTGGGCGATTTCGTTTTCCACAATTTCTCGTCGTTCTTTTAAATATTTGTGCCACTCAAACACTTGAGTCTTGCATCTTATTCCCAAACTTTGCCCTAAATCCTTGTCAAATTTAGGTTGGTTTTACGCCCTCCCGCGCCAGAAGCGTAATAGCAATGCATTGTGCAATCGACGAGTGTATCTCTTGCTCGGACATGGTGCTGCTGACAAACGAAACGACTGTGTGAGGCGAACGAGCTTCTCCGCTTCTCCTGAAACCCCCATACGTAAGACTCAAAAGGCGTGTCTCGCCCCATATCATTCACAAGCGGTAAAATAAATTGATTCACTGTCGCAATTATGTGTTTGCCATGGTAGTATCAGTTGGCATCCTTTTTACATGGTTGTACCATTTAATTTGGAAGTTCGTTTCTTCCACCACAATGTTTTAGTTTTTATCTTATGTTGCGAGTTCTTACAAAAAATCGTAAAGAGTGACCTCTAAAATCTTAGGGTGGATCATTTGTCTCACATCATTCACTGTTAATGTATCGGTGCTGTACGATATAACGCTACTTTTGACATAATGCTGTTTTACGGGGGTGGTCACTGTTCTACCGCACAACCCCCATATTAGACGCCAGGACCTCGCTTTCTTGCATTCCCGTGTGTAGGACCTACTACTAACACTTGCAGTTAATTCGGCATTTCTTACATTTTACAGGAAACACACAATACAATGAAAATAAAAACAATTATTGTTAATTTTAAAATATTTGATGCATTTCTTTATCTAAATTTTTTCTGATAGCATTAGCATATTTGGTTTTACCAAAAACACAATAAAATTAAATTTGAAAATATTTTATACATATTGCGTAATTACACAAATGTAATGGGCACCTTTTTGTTCAAATGTAGTATTCAAAGTTGTGGTGCGCATTAAATTCGATGACATATTAAATTCGAGAGCAAATCCGTGCCGTAGTTTGCCGGTAACTCCATTCAAATTATTCGTTTATTACGTCATAATACATTGCTGCAATTATCAACTTCCTTGCATTCATTGTTGTCCTATAGAGCGTTTGATGGTTTCAAGCGTAATTTATGCGTTATTTATGCTGAAAAAAGGATAACAAAAAGGCAGGATAGTTCAACGTAACTGAGAGAAACATTCGCTTGTGGCGGCAACAGAAATTATTATTTGCAACTAAAGCTAGTAGGAAGAAATTCACTGATCCTCGCGAAGGAAGTCATCCTGACTTGAAGAAAAAGTTTTAGAATGCATACATGAAAGGGGTATGAACGGGCAACCTGTGACTAGTGACACCATAAGATATACCTTTTTTTCCTTTGACCACGCCAACTGTCCTGACAACTGCACGAGTGATACATTTTGTCCTACGCGCTCCAGGATGTGACAGTAGTCCAGTTATAAATTCTATGTTCTGATCGTTTTATGAAGCTTATCTCTAAGATTCCGTACAACAATATACCAATTTTTTAAAATTGTATTTTAAATTTGTTTTGCGGCGAGCATTAGATTTAATTGCATATAGATTCCCGTAAATACGGATTTGTATTTCAGAATTTACAATTGCTTATTTTTTACTATCCTAATGATGCATGCAAAACGTCGTATATTTTCAAAAGTGAAAGAGACTTCGTTAAAGCAAATAATCAAAGAAATTCAAACATTTTATTTTTTTGTATAAAGACCATTCAAATAAAACCAAACCGCTGTTGAGTGAGTTTCTAGTTTCTAGAAAAATAATGCCCGATATGCAGAAACTGCTCTCATCTCTGAGAACATACAAAACTAATTTCCACAATCATCAAGGATTACCTTTCTAAATTCAATTGAAAAATACTCCAGCTTATGGTATAAAAGAAATCATGTGGGAGTTAAGTTTTTACTTCGACGCTGTTGTGCCATGACACTGTCCGGTATCAAAGAAAAATGCACACAAATTTATGAGCATCAAAATAGAGTATAAAAAGTGTAAATATAACTCTTGAGATGAAATAATGTTATAGATACACTACTATGTCCAAATTTGACTCTAATTATATAAAACATTTATTCGTTTAATCACGAGGTAATAGAATGTACTTTAAAGCGAATTAATTTCGATTGCAGTTCGTTAACTCTGATTATGTAATTATACTTGCAGTTTAACGTTTTGTCTACACCAGCAATTCGGTATCTGTTGGAGTAGAGATTTAGTTTTGTTCATTGCAGTTTTCAAACAATGAGGACGTCGGTCTCAAACCCAAGATCGCGGTTTCGATCCCGGGCAGGATCGATGGATTTTTTTTTTTTGGGTGTAAAAATCCTAAGTATGGCTTCCTTCGGAAGGGAAGTAAAGCCGTGGGTCCCGTGTCGTACATTTACGGCACGATAAAGAACATCAAGCGTGAAAAAAGAGGCCTCTGAGCAAAATTTATCGACCGTTTCACGTCCTGAATTGAATGGGACGCTGATGATCTGAGGTGTTAAAGAGCGTCGGTAAATAAAACGAATAAAATACTGAGATAGTGCCAGTAACGGTATTTAAATGCCTAAATTTTTTAACGTAGCCCAATTGAATTTGACACACTTTTCAACAATGCTTCAGTATTTGTATGCCAATCCTGAATCCGTTTCCTGAAGCTCGTCAAAAATGTCGTTCACTATTGCTATGGATATGCAGGAAAACAATTCTTAGTGTATTTGTGTTAATGGAAGTTATTTTTTTTCTGCTTTTTTATGTTATGTTTTCTGCTTTTTATATGCTGAGAGGAATCCCACTATTTGCATTTCTTTGGTTGCTCTTTTGATCGCTTGTGCAGTAGTAAACTCAAGTTTAATCTATATTCGCTGGACAAAATCGCCTAAAACGATCCAATAACCTTTGGGCTTTGGGGAGTGTATTTTTTTTTTTTACCAATCTTTCCTAAGGATTTCCATGCATAGATACAAATTTTATGAGTCTATTTTATATTTGCACAATTTTCTCATTTTTGTGTTTAATCATTCAGAGTCGACTTTCTGGAAGACCCCTTCAGTTGTTGCTAAAAATTTGTTCATATGAATTCTTTTCAAATCATAAGCTCATTATTATTAAAGGTTGAAACCAAACCAACCAAGTTGTAAACTGGGCTTGTTTAACGAAGAAATATTTGACCAAATGCATCTCATTATTAGTGCTTAAATTTTTCAAATGACTCTCATAGAACTCGTAGGATAATAAACCCAACCCTAGCTAGTTGGCAAGTATACCGGACTTTAGTTATAAACCTTGTCCGCTTCCATAATGTTTACGTCTTGTCTACTCAGCATGTCGCAGACCGGCAAAATCCCCATTTCAACTCTGCTTCTTAAGAGGTGCAATTATCGTACTTCCTCCTTCACTAAGCATTTTTCAGTGCGAATGTTTTCTTTTACATACGCACTTTAGAAATTTTGAACGTGATTTTGTTGGCAAACCTCAAGGTGTACAGAAATTGCCTAGATTTCTTCTTTTATAACTGTGCATTTTAGATTTTTTTTGCACTGAATGTATAAATTCATATTTGTAAAAACATGATATCGTGAATTGCAGTTTTGGAAATAGGCAATTGAACAGGGAAGTTCCGAATAAATTTCCCGCACACACAGCAGCTGATTTGTGTTTAAAATTACATTTACATACAAAAACACTTTGCTCTGGAATCAGCTGGCTTATCTTCGCAAATGAACGTGTGACCGACGTGACACGAATTTCAATACAGGCACTGTCGGCTGCAGTACGCATATTAGCCGAGATACAAAACCCCGCCTGAACGGACAAAGTTTAGAACTAAATGTTTATATAAAACTATTAGATTGCGCATAAACTCCTAAAGGTTCGATTGCTATACAAAACGCCTAATGAATTTTGTAGGTGAATTTTCCAAGTATTGACCAACTTTGTCAAATGTTTCCCGCGATTTATTCACTACAACATGCATCAATGACGATTTGAAGCTTCAACGCTGAGTAATATTTTTAAAATTTTGTTCCAGTTTGATGAGCAGACTCTGTCAATACTATGAGTCAGATAAGTGCCACTTTGCAAGTTATATCTTCCCATACACTCGTCTGAGTCAAACTGGTGTAGACTTGCTTAGTAGAGCCTGCAGGTCAAATGTACGGCTCATTCAGTATCTAGCAGTAGAATATTAATGAAAAAAAACGCCGATATTTATGTTGGCTCTGGTGAATAAGGCCACAGAGTCACGATGGCCGAAAGCTTGTAAAACAAAATATTCACCCGGCTGATAGCCCGTGAAACCATCATTAATAATTATCACCGAGAAAACTTTCAACTCTTCAAATTTCGTCTAGTTCCTTTAGTAAAATCAAAAATTGCCGAAACATGATTAGAGTAAAAATAATCATGAAGTATTGAAGTATCTATCTTTAATTTCAGATCTATTAATTACTAGTTTTAAGTACTAATAAACTGTGACTTTGTTCAAGTATTATTATGCATATTATTAATAATATAACCGTTATTTATTTAAAGTAATCGCACCGCTTTACCCAAGAATGAAAGCTGTGATAAAGTTTACAATTCGGTAGAGTTGGGTCATAGCAAATTTTCTAGCTACCTATTTTTAAATTGTTTTATCAAATCAAATATATATTTCTCTTTTTATTATTTTGAGAGTATTAATACATAAAAGTGGATCTGAACGATTTTACTCGCTAGGTATATTTTTATTATGAGACATTTAACATATTAATGAACTAAAAGGTTTTAACTTACTAAATAAACTCCAATATCGTTGATAGTATTAAATGACATCCAGTGCTACTTCTTTACTTGTACTTTCACTGTCGCGAATTTTTTGCTGAAATATTTAGTTAAAACAATTTATGAACATACCTGACATGTGCAGTTTTTCATCTCACGAAAACCTCCTGGAATGGCGCGGCTATCACTCACAGGCTCCAGTTGACAATAGTTCCAAAATTCACTCATATTATCTGCAAAAGACATACCGGGACCATCGTCTTTTGTCACTTCAGAGTAATAGCTGACTTTGGAATAACAACTAGGTAGCAATGTAAAATCAGGCTTTAATGCTAAAGACGCTGAAGTACGTTATTATTGCTATAAATAATTTGTGATTAGTTTGTTCAACAGATCACATTATATACTTGCCAGAAATTTATTTTATTCTGAGATTATATTTATGCGAATCGTGATTTTTCCATATTCGAGAAAATTGAAAAACATGCTAGAAATTAATGCAATAGCACGTTTGAGAATATTTACTTCAAGCTGCCATTCAGCACATTTTATTGTCCTGGTGTGTGGTTTTTAAAGAAATTGTAGCTCAGGTGGCTTTTATTATGGGATCGGAGGTCGGTCTTAGAAACGCACCGAATTTCTTGGTATTCATAGCTAATTGCTATTTATAAACTTATGAATGAGACACACGTTTCTCGCGACCGCTTTAAAATTTGCTATGAATGACAGTATTAATGGAACTTGCGTTTACAAAGTATCGAAAAGTATCGAGCTCATATTGGTAGCAGAGCGTGGTTGTGATTTTGAATTTTTGTCGCTGTAGTGTTCGTATACGTACCTCGGCAATATAACTGTGTCATTATTTTGCTTTTTAATTGTTTTTTTGGCTTTTTGGCCTTTATTATAAAGTATTTTTTGTTATATTACTATAAAGCATTGAGATATTGAGGACTCATTTCTACAATTCGGTTACTGAAGAAAGAAAAAAAAAAATTATACACGTGGTCTTCTTTAGCATTTGTAGAAAAGTATCCCACACATGAGATCTTTGATCCCTAAAAGAAGCTTCTTTAATAAGTAGTGTCTCAAGGGAGCAGTGGAAAAAGCAAGAGGATTTGGCAGAGAGTAACGTTGTTTACAGTCCGGAGGGAGACCATAAAGCTTTTAAAACAACATAATCTCTAGGATTTGTTATAGGACCTGCGGAGAGAGTAGTTGGGAAGCACATCATCACCACAAGGTTCGCGACGAAAGGTCCTGTCTAAGGTGACCTTTTTACAGATAAACAAAATAGTGAATTACAAAACATGGATTTTCCTGTTTGGATCTCTTGGTTAGGAGAATGCAAGTAGATATTCAGAAGGAATATTAGAACTTCAACCTCTCATAAGTTTTAATAATTTTTATATTACAACATGTATAAAGGAAACTTTTAAATGACATGCTGCTATTTTTCATGCAAAACTTACAGTATTTTATCAAAATTGCTATCGTTCACGAACTCCTTAAAACAAAAATCTGAGTAGCTTATTTTAAAACGCACATCTTGCCGAACATAATATATAAAACATAACCAATAATTTACAAGATTAGAAGAAAACCTATTTTATGCTAATTTATTGATTTCCTTGCTAAAGCTGTGAAAAAGTATGGCAAAATTGCAAATTATTAAGTCAAACACATTTTTAAGATTGTGCCCAAAGATAAATGAATATAGTAAAATTATACCTTAAAGCGTACTGTTTATAAATGTCTTGTGTGCCATGCGTTTACCACTAGGGATGGAAATTCGGATGTCGAAAGTGCGAAATTACCTAAGTCGAGTGTTATACACATCGTGTTGTTTATATCAAGTTAAAGCTTCCTTCATATAACGTCTTTCGTTTTCTATATGAACTTGCATGTAACCAATACAATAAACAATTGACGGCACAGCCAGAGTTTCTTAAATCGACAGTCACATTGTTCTGTAGTTCAGACTTCGTTCAAGATACCACACAATCAAGTTAAAGTAGAATAGTTAACTTCTTGCACAGCCATACAGGATGCAACTAACAAAATTCACATGTTTCACACATAATTTAAGAGAATAATTTTATGGAAGTTATTGATAGAACATAAAATAATATTGACAATATTTTTGTTTTATTGATTTCCGTGGAGAAGATAGTAAAACATGAGTTTGTTAGTTTATGCCGATGTTGAGATTTTATATTAAATACAGAATATTTATAGAATATTTGATATCAGCTATAATATATATTTTAAATGTATAGCATTAATCTTTTCGTGTTCTACAAAATGCTATATTATTAATTTTCACAAATATACACAAATAATTATCGCAAAATCAATGTATTCAGGAAAAACGAGCTTCACACACTATAATTTTTTTCAATGCAGTACTAATTTGTAAGATTCATTGGGGTCCGATTTTATATATATTGGCCATGTGCAACAGAAACCAGCAATATTTCTTCATGTTTGGAATACGCTGAAGTGAATCAGAAATACAGAATATATGAACCCCTTGAACTTGTGGGGGGGGGGGGAGGGAACAAACGGAAATGTGCTTGGATGAAGGTAAAGTGCCGACAGACACTTTGAAATAACCGAAATGTCTTTTATCATATGGAAAGAATTTGATTTATTATGACGTGAGGTAAAATATATGGAAATATTGAAAGGCACAAGCTTTGGTTGCGACATATGGTGCTTATAAACATTGTGTTGAAGATCTGGGCCCTGTTTCACGAAATGTTGACCAGTTACTAGCCATAATTCCACCAGTTTGTTTCACCAACATTTATTCCACAATGGTAGAGCCGTAATAGTTTGTCATCAATCATTTGTCAAAATTACTACTACAGCGACTGTATTCGAGAGCCAAGAAGGCTTTTACTGGGGTATTTATTACTCCGTGCACTGTTTGTTGATGCTATTTTGTTTACGTAGTATGTATTTTAAATCGTATATTCAACCCTCTAGTATTGAAAACAAAATAACAGAATTAATGAACATAAACATTAGGAGAACTCGCCGACAAAATTATGAAAAAAAGATAATGTCAAAATGTGCACAATAATAACGGAAACTGTGAAAGCGTTGGGGTTAATTACACAGGAGAAAAATTACGAATATATAAGGACACATTTTGGTAAAGAAAGCTACAATGGTAAGTGCTTTTATTTTACATTTACATTCGACATTCACATTATTACCTAAAAATAATGTTGTAAGTAGCTCAATTTCTATAATATTTTTTCAGTGAAAATAGATAAATTCAAGAAGTACGGGAATTGGTGGTGCATTTAAGAGCACGTAGTGCACAAATAACCCTTAATGAGCTTATAGCCAAAATGCGTCGAGCTTAATTGATAGAATAAATACCTAATATAAAATATATACACTAGTGTGAAAAATTCAACATTCGAGATTCTCGGATAGATTTCCACTAGTTAACAATAAGCAATATTACTAGACCATATGTGAAACAGAACACTGATAAAATAAAATTGCACGCTGATAATATCAGTCTGCCACACAAGTAACTAGTTGTTTACGCTCAAAGTAAAGTAACGTAAACTAGCGTTGCTAGATCATGACCTTCGTGAAACAAGCACTGAAGATAGATTATGTAATTTTGGGTTAAAGGAAAGCATTTTTAGGAAAAGTTCATAGTATAACGGTAGGAAAAACTAGATTCGTATGCTTAAAATTGTATTAAAACAATGTTTTAATTTGATTAATATGCTAATTCAACTTTGTTCCCTGTGTATTGGGGATAAAGTGCGGCCGTATAGTCCATTTTCTATAAGGTGTGGTTTTAGGTGCTACAGCTGCCATTTTAAGATCTTATATGCGTCTATTTACAACACGTGTATTAATGAAATAATTATGATTATTGTATAATAGCAAATATAACCCTTATTCCAGAGACGAGATTGATTGACTTGGACAAAATGGAAACTGATTATTTGCAGGCTGCAGAACATATCGCGGTTGTACGGGGCTGCGACGAAGCATAGTTCGTTTGTGAAATGGTACAAGGATATATTTTCTTTAAGCATAATTAGAAAAAAAAACTTTAATACAGCTGATAGAAGAAAACTGCTTACATACGAAGCATTTATTATACTTTTTAAAATGTTCGACATGTAAGCAGACTCCCGAGAACACGACGCAATGGGGCTACCGAGAATATAAAATAAAATTTAACACTTTAGTTAAAAATAGAGTGGTACTTATAAACCAACTACGAGGGTAACTATTTGATTTTCGATTTTCTACTAACTAGAGGGTCACAACTCACCAATAATTGCCATTTCTTTTCCAAGTAGCCTCGCCAATCTCCATAAAAAGTTGCATTCTCCCGAACCTCACAGAAGAAGCCAAGACGTGCATCTTTAGATAATAACATCAAGACTAACTTTCTCTTCGTGGAATGTTTTGCTTTTTGTTTTTCTTTGACACTTCAAGGATAAGTCACACCCACTTCCGATTCTTGCACAAGTTCCTTTGTTTTTAAAGTGTTGTGTGTAGAGACAGTCATTATGAAGCAACAATTCTCGATACCCAAACTTCATTCTACTTTCTGTTAGCGTTTTGAAGACCCTGTGGAGACAGATTATGATGTAACCAGTTGGCAGTGACTGTTATTTGTTCCTGGAGTGAAATTGTCGCAATATGACATCTTGCTGAGAAGAAATTGATAGCTATCTTCCGGCCTACACTTAGACATCGCTTAACATTCACTGAGGGGTCGTCATTTGGGAAGGTCTAGTTCACCGACTGCTTCTTTGATTCGAGTTTGGTTGGCAAACCCAGTTTTCGTCACCTGTGAGGATATGCTGGGCACGTTGAGAACTGTCATTGTCGAAACGATGAACTATTTCCTGACATTTCACTATTGCTGCCTTTTGTTCTTCTGTGAGCTGGTGGGTGTCTAATGACAGCACAGCTTCCTCGCACGAAGATATTTAAGCAACATTTCTATCACCCGCAGCTAAATGAATATTTAGACATTCCCCCATTTCCCAGAAGTCGTTCTTCACTATGACTTCTACACGAGCGCTGTGTTCACCTGTGACTGCTGTTGCTGGATGTATCTTGTGTTCACTTTCAAGGTTATACTTTTGATCTTAACCCTGCAAAACTAAGAGGATTTGCACATGATAAAAAAGAACGTGGGAAAACAAAAACTGTATAAACTTTCCAGGCATTCTTATGAGTTCAAACCGCCCTTATATTCGTAAAAAAATCATCATACAAAAATGTTCTCCAGTCACCTCCATCTAGAGCATCAAGGCAGTGGGCATATTTTGCTACAGCTGCAGGAATAGGTGTAGTGAGCCAGCTTCTGCCAGTGTTGCCAATCAAGACACGCTCTTTTCGATTCTACCTACAGGAAACCCACACCTCTCATAGTTCTTTCTTCAAGTCCCTTGTATATTTATCTCATAAAAACAATATATCGTTAAATTTAACTATAATGTTATATTTCCTTTAAGTGTAATTAAAATATTCTCAGTTGAATACTTCTGATGTAAGACTGCTTATAAGTAATGCAATCTTTCAAATGCTGAATTGTTGGGAGAATTTTCGAAAACGTAATGCAAATTTAAATGCAGAAAATATTTTTTGAAAATAAATTATTCATTTCTATGCATTTCTCAGTGATACTGTGTCTTTTCGCAAAATATGTTTACAAAAACGTCTATATATAAAAGCATGCAAGTAAAATTTGGTTTATGAGGAATTCTGCAAATTCTTTTACATAAAATAGCTGTTAGTCATTGTCATGTACATTATTGTAATGTTTAAATATAAACGATATTAAAATTGATTATTTATGCCCGTTAGATCAACTTCAGAATTATTTCTTAAATCATTCCCAAATTTCGCTTGGGGAGGGATACACGAATTGTGGGTTTTAAGGAAATTTGGGCGCTTTGTAGATAACATTAAATATTGATTACGAATATTATAAGGGGAAACAAAATTCACCAAAAAATTTGCTACTTCTATCAAATAAGAAAATGGCACCATGCTTACTGGCTAGAAGGGTTAAAGGCGGAAATAAAAAGAAATGGAATTGGATGGGTATGGGAGATCGAGTAAGGAACAGTAATAATAAAGTGGAAGAAAGTTAGAAGAAAGCCAATTAACATCATCAGATAGGACATAACTGAATTATAAGGACGATCATGTATACATTGGCTTAGACTGGACGCCTGGAAAGAAGGAAAAAAATTACCAATGAGACAGGTTATAAAGTTTGTGGAAAGCTGAAAGACTGGCAACATATACTGGCAGATTGTTCAAGCACAGAACAATAGCGGGTGAAGTTTATATACTCGAACAGGGGCAGGTTAGCATGCTGGCACTTGCTTGTGCAGGAAGAAAACTGGTCAAAACTGAGTGAGCTTTTATGTATAGTGCGCTTAATAACCAGCTGTGTGTGTGTAATTAATTGTGATGTACAGAAGAATGAAAGAAAAAGAAAGTGTTTGTTTTCCTGTAATATAATTATCTGCGAGTTAATAGTTATAAACATTTTATGTAATATAATTATTTGTTTGTTAATAGCTTTATATAAATAATATTGACATGTAGGTATATCGTCGGTGTTAAATAGTAGCATGCACAGTCTCCGATCCTGACATGTCAACATTAATGTACATATAGTTTGTAAAATAAACACCTATCTATCTATCTATCTATCTATCTATCTATCTATCTATCTATCTATCTATCTATCTATCTATCTATCTATCTATCTATCTATCTATCTATCTATCTATCTATCTATCTATCTATCTATCTATCTATCTATCTATCTATCTATCTATCTATCTATCTATCTATCTATCTATCTATCTATCTATCTATCTATCTATCTATCTATCTATCTATCTATCTATCTATCTATCTATCTATCTATCTATCTATCTATCTATCTATCTATCTATCTATCTATCTATCTATCTATCTATCTATCTATCTATCTATCTATCTATCTATCTATCTATCTATCTATCTATCTATCTATCTATCTATCTATCTATCTATCTATCTATCTATCTATCTATCTATCTATCTATCTATCTATCTATCTATCTATCTATCTATCTATCTATCTATCTATCTATCTATCTATCTATCTATCTATCTATCTATCTATCTATCTATCTATCTATCTATCTATCTATCTATCTATCTATCTATCTATCTATCTATCTATCTATCTATCTATCTATCTATCTATCTATCTATCTATCTATCTATCTATCTATCTATCTATCTATCTATCTATCTATCTATCTATCTATCTATCTATCTATCTATCTATCTATCTATCTATCTATCTATCTATCTATCTATCTATCTATCTATCTATCTATCTATCTATCTATCTATCTATCTATCTATCTATCTATCTATCTATCTATCTATCTATCTATCTATCTATCTATCTATCTATCTATCTATCTATCTATCTATCTATCTATCTATCTATCTATCTATCTATCTATCTATCTATCTATCTATCTATCTATCTATCTATCTATCTATCTATCTATCTATCTATCTATGTCTCTATCTATCTATGTCTCTATCTATCTATGTCTCTATCTCTCTATCTCTCTATCTCTCTATCTCTCTATCTCTCTATCTCTCTATCTCTCTATCTATCTATCTACCTGCGGATTAATATACATAATCAATTAGTGTAATTGTATAGCCAATAGAAGTCTAGGATTTAACAGTAGACAAACTGGAGCTGGAGAGATGGCTAGTCAGAGGAATGTGTTGATAACGTTCAACTGTTCACATTAATATTCTGTTTTGTTAACGCAAAACAATCTTAAGTATTTGAATAGATGAGGTACACTTGCAGTGCGAACTTGGCAGATAAAGTCCTCTCGCCACATACGTCGTTAGCCATCTTTCCTACTCCCAGTATTAGATTGGGGTCGAACCGTAGCTTACATACAGCTCCGAGAGAGTATTGCGCCCTTCTTTGACCTGGATGTTGGTAACGAGCATATCGCGGCATTAATACGCACTAGAGCTGGTAGCCCGTCATTAAGCTGATTGAAATTGAAATGAACACAGCAGGGAAAGGGATAGAGTTGATGGAAAGAGAAAAAGAAAATGCAATCTCATATTCGTTTCAATCCATAGCTCAAGAAAAGGGAACTATCTAGAACACTTACGCCTATATTTTGATAACAACTTTACTTTTCATAAACATTAAAACTTATTAAATTGAGAGGAAGAAATTAAATAGGGTCTGTAATAGGGTAGTGCATTTAATGCAACCATAAGAGCGTTTGTGGTTCATTGTTATTGCCATCACCTTTAATAGAGCAGCTGGGTTCACGTGCATGTGCGGCTGTTATTTTATCTTGAAAATGATTAAAACTTCAATAAAACTCGATCACCATCACAACTGTCCTTCTCCGTCCTGTTATCGAAAATCTCTTCATGCAGAAAAGACATTTTGCTATCCCCAAGTCCGTATATGCGGACGCAAACGCGCAGTGTATGTAAATGCATGGAACAAATGGGACATTCAATTAAACTTTATGTTAACTGTGCTGGAAAACCGTACCTTGTTGTGATGCATACATTTTACGATTATCGATTGGGACTTGGAACATAATACGGCAAATTGTTGGGTTAGCACGCTCTGCTTTCAGCGAATGGGAGGAACAAAGAGCCGTAAAGAATCCAGTAGGTTTTTTTTCAATCAAAAATAAGAAAGATTAAAAATGTTTGATTACGTTTTACGTTGAATGAAAGATAGCAGCGAAAAAGTTCATATAAGCAGATCTCCCATTTGTATTATTTCATAGGTTAATCGTGTGTGCATTCCAGAAATGAGAAGCCGTTAATCTCCATTTAAATGCTCAAAAATACCACCTTCGGCTTGAATGGAAACGTGCAATCAATGTATCTCGCAATGTTACATTCTCAAAAATAGCCTGTAATAGACCGTATTGTGGCCTTTATGAAGTATTTCAATGCTAGAAGCCGTTTTAAATAAGCTATTGTTTTAAATAAAAATCTGTATCTTGACAGGCAACTAAATAGTAAGAATGATAGAAGTGTGAATACGCATTTCCTGTTATAAGTCGGAAATTATGAGCCAAATTCCAAACTATGTTAACAGTAACTCCATCGTAACTTTACAATAAAATATTACTCCGCGTTTCCCGCGTTGCCTAATTACCCTTTGTTGCTTGTGGTTCTAGAGTTTTTCGCCAAATTGAAACACCTGTAAATTCACCGTTTTATATATACACATATTAAAATGCTTCATTGTCGCTATAAGTAACAAAAAGAAATAGAAAGGCGTACAAATAATTGAATATGTTCGTTTAATAAGTGGCACTACTTCGCGAACTAATATGGGAATAAAAAGGCTGATCATTCAATCAAAATTATTTCTGCTAAATGCTTTTATTGACATTCACCATAAACTTATGATTTACAGACCATAGATAACGTTGCTGAGAATGGATATCTCTATAATTTACTTATTCTTCCTAACTGCAAAATCAACTACTTTTAAAATTTAGAAAATGCTGTGTCCATGCTCATTTTAACATTCGCTTCATGCACCATGTTTATCATAACAATAGAAAACAAAAATACGTCGAGTGCATTCAAAAGCACAGGTTCAAAGATCTCAAGGTTTTAGCATCGCCGCCATGTTAGTGTACTTTAGCATTTGTTGATAAAACTGACTCATAGTGATGTACTAAATTGTATTACTTATTAATGTGTGTACTCATACATATTTGAAAATATCATGCTTTATATGTCTTAGCTGGCACGTAAATATATCGTAGGAAAATGTTAAATGCCCGTCAGTGACATGTGATTTAAGTTAGCCATTTGTTTTCCAAATTCCTCGAAAAAAAATATTGATCATGGACTTTCAGCAGTACACAGTATCAGCAATGCATGTTGTTGATTTGGTTTATTTACGGACATCTCAGGTCATCAGCGTCCCATTCAATTCAGAGCTTTAGACGGCCGGCAATTTTTGCTCAGAGGCCTCTTCTTTCAGGCTCGAGGTTCTTTTTCGTGCCGTAAATGTACGACACGGAACCCACAGCTTACTTCCCTTCCGAAGAAAGCCATACTTAGGATTTTTACGCCCGAAAAAATTAATCTACCCTGACCGGGTTTGAACACGCAATTTTTGATTTAGGAGACAAGTATGGTTAGCACTAGACCACCAGGAGCGTCAGCAGCGACAAATACAGATGGTGTAATAGTAAATGACATGAAGACACAATGTAAAACTTATATTTTACACAATTAGGCAACATGCCTTTTCTCTCTGGGTGAATATGTTTAAGAGTCAGATAGAAATGAAGTGTTTCCGTTCAGTTTTTATTTTGCTTTTATTGCTTATTTTGGCTTTTGTTGATCATTTTAAGATTTAATTTTTTTGCCTGTTATGTGTCATTATGAATTTAGCTGTGATTATTTATGCATTTTAAAAATCACAAGAATAATTTCAATATACTGAAATGAAAAAAATTATAAAAATTAAATGGTATATTCAGCTCACAAAAATATCTATTGAGAATATTGCTATACATTTATTTATTTTTACGCAGTCAAAAACCTTCTCAATTCATTCGATTAAGCTTTTTAAATAGCAGAACCTTTATTAATGAAAGGAAACCACGATTACCTCAGGCATGCGAAAACCAGGAAACAGAGAGAATGAGGGAAGTATGTAGTTTTGAATAGTCCTGGCAAATTACCTTGTATCGATCTGCGCGAGATAATTCTAGGAAATGTGTGGTGAGGATAACTTCTCAGCTTCATAAATGTAACAAACAATTGGAAGCAAGAAATATGAAAGCGGTACAGCTGTGCAATAAACTATTCCTACAATGTGTTCAGTTCGAAATAAGAGAGATACTAAATGTATTTCCCAGGACTATTTAAAACTACTTTACTTTGTCTTTATCAAATATCCATGACATCCTGAAAGGCTCTGTTGTATGAGTCCTTCCGAAATAGCTTGGTTTAAATATGCTCCATTCTTTTTATTGGAAGTAGAACTTTTGTTTTTTCCATGATGAAAAATGCTTTCTCCGACTAGCGGCTGGCTATGACAGTTGATACGAACAAGAAAAGTAAGCTTAAGTACGTGATTAAGAAATTATTAAGTATCTTAAATACATATTTTCATTAACCATGAATGATATTACTGTTTCTTTTCATTTTTTTATAAATGCCCATTTTAAATATATTGCTACCTATTTTCAGTGCCCTTTTGCCTGCCTATTTTAACTAAAACAATTCCCCGGAACTTCTGGGCTCTGGTAATATCGTATCTACTAATACTAATGACGGGCAATATGCACGAAATGTCATTACATAACCAAATAATTGGTGTGTGGGGAGCAATGAATATTTAGCCAAAATGCGCACAGATAGAAGATGCTAGGATAACATTTCTCCCGGATTCATTTTTGACTTCCAGTAAGGGGAGGCTGGCACGTTGGGACTTAATTGCAAACAGACAAAACTGGCTAAACCTGGGCATTTTCTTAAGTGAAATGCGCAGTTTTAGGGACAAGAAAGGTCTATAAACATTGTATATAGCTATTACGAAAATTTATATGAATATCAGAATTATTGTACGTATGTCTGTTTCGTATGTGTGTGTGAGTCAGTACATTCTTGTTATGGTTTTCCTTTGTTAGAATTAATTTCAGGAATGAAGTATTTTACAAGAGCATGAATAGTCTTACGACCCATGCGACTCTGTAGTTTGTAATAAAATTAGTTCCCTCTGCTTGCCTGCACCCAGTCCAGGAACAAATCTGTCAGATACTTGGTTTCGTCATTTTCCTCCTCTTATTTTTAAATAACTGGATGTTATACACGAATATAGCTGTTCTGTCATTTAAGATTGCTCTTATGTATGCCACTTTTGTGGATCAGTAGGTCAGAACTTGTGTAAGATTTGACAATTTCTCTCAAACCCTGATATTCCTGAAATACGTTTTATGTCTCTGTGGCGCTTGTATTTTATAAAATTCATCACCAGAAATTTCGATGGAGCTTCCTGAATTAGACAACAACGTAATATTGAGGTCACGCAATCTAGTATGAAAAATTCCTGAAGTAAAATCCATTCACAGACTGTATGCAGTTTATTTTTCTTACACGGAATGAAATTCATAAGTGGTTGGTTTTGTAAAGAAAACAAGTTACAGAACTCTACATATTATCCCTTGAGCATGGCACACATACAATGCTAATTTCTTTCTTCCATATTCTTTAAGGTACTCAAAATGTTTCTTTTGGTTGTGATAAAATTCATTCACCCGCTGCTGCTGTGGTATTTTCATTGTTCGACATTGAACTCCCATGAGAGGTTAGGTTAGGTTAGGAAAATATGGCACTCTGAAGTGGCCAAATCAGGCAAATAGAACTTCACAGTGGAGATCTACTGATTTCAGCTGTAAGGAATGATATACTGAATAAAACTCTTTGAAAGTTTTTCCTAAGCTTTTTGGAATGTGCTGCAGTTTGTTTGCAAAAAGTGTAACTTTCCACGGTGGCTTGCTATTTTCATAGATAAGAAGAGGTCTTCTATTCTGGCCTCATTTTTTGTCATGTTCTTTTACGCCTTCCTACATCTCTATAGCTAAATAATTTATATTTATGTCAGTAATGGAATTAGTTTATTATCATTCTTAGTAAATCATTTTTCCACATTTGTCTATAGGTTAATAGACAAATGTGGAATATATACGTTTGTTCTAGGGTTTAATTTCAGCAGTTTGTATATTATTCCAATGAAATTTAAACAGAAAATGTCTTCCATAATTTTAGATTTGTTCTCCTTCGCACTTTTATTTTTATTTTTTTCCATAAATATTATTTTGCACAATATGTAAAGTTTTCATTTGTTCTAGTACTTTATTAAATATTTTAATTTAATTTTATGTTTTCCTCTAAATGACATAACCTTTTGCTGTTTCATTTGAAATTTATAAATTACAACCTTGAGATAATCTTTGTAAATTGT
This sequence comes from Metallyticus violacea, assembly GCA_030762175.1. NCBI lineage: Eukaryota > Metazoa > Arthropoda > Insecta > Mantodea > Metallyticidae > Metallyticus > Metallyticus violacea. The sequence goes on along the minus strand of CM060833.1, from coordinate 50,224,067 downwards.
TTTTCCTAGTCTATATTCGTGTTTTTACAACATCATATCATCTGCAAAGAGCAGCCCATTAAATTCTAATTTAATATCGGATTGCATTTGTTATTTTAATTTCTGCTAACATTCAAGGTCATAGAATGAATTGCACACATTTTCTGGAAATTTCATGTGATATGTTGTTCGATAATGTCCTCAAATTCCTGTTCTAAACGCAGCAACCCTGCTCTTGACTGTGCAGCGAGAGAGATTACATACCATCTTATCTAAATTTTGGTTGGAAGAATTTCCTTCTGACGTAAAACGTCATTTTTTCTGAGCTATTTACAAACCTACAGAAAATATTAAATATTCAAGCTATTGATTATGAAATTTAGATTTGATGGACAAGAAAAAATAAAAAGTGAGTTGAAGTATTATTAGTTAAAATTAAAATTAAACGAGGAACGCTATTTAATCTTAATTTACCCCCTCTATAATGAGTTGTTAGTAATAGTAATTTTCAAATTTTACTTAAGGGCGAGTGCCATCAGTGAGTGTTTTTATAATTTCAAGAAATCTTACAATATAGTTAATGTTTATTATAGGTATAAATACTGTAAAAAATGCTAACTTTAGGTACTGCCAGTGTATCTCCCCATTACCTGTTGTGGCGACTGCAAATCCCCAGTAAGCAGACGTGCTCAAACATAACCTCACAATATCATCAGTAATGCCTGATTATGAGAACTGTAAATTGGCACCAATGCGTTTATTTTCAACTGCATCTCCCAAAGTTTACTATGCGACTTGACAAACTTGTCTCTTGTGGAATCATCTTCATTGGTTAAACAATATGCATATTAGCTAAAGGCATTGGCAGAATCGCAACCTATTGCTGATCTTATGATCAGTTATTTATTTATTTATTTACGGACGCTCTTTAACATCTCAGGTCATCAGCATCCTATTCAATTCAGAGCGTGAAACAGCCGACAAATTTTGCTCAGAGGCCTCTTCTTTCAGACTTGAGGTTTTTTTCGTGCCTAAAATGTACTACACGGGACCTACGGCTTTACTTCCCTTCCGAAGGAAACCATACTTAGAATTTTTATGCCTAGTCAGGTTTGAACCCGCGATCTTGGGTTTAGAAGGCAAGTATGGTTACCACTACACCACCAGACCGACCCTTCTTATAGGCTGAAGGTTGTACTCGCTGAATATGATACGTGTACAACTGTTCATGAAGCACTGCCTAAACAAAAGATGACTAATGTCTTCAGCTCCTGTTGGTTGCAATTGCGCAACTTCTGCAGCAATCTGCCGTTCATAGTACTACCGATCAAGTTTCTGAAAATTGCTAGGAAACCTTGCTGAATAACTTTACAGATAACATCCTGTGATGGAGATTTTCAGCGTAGAGGATATGAACTCCCTGGTTGCTTCCAGTTATGTACTGTGTTGCAAGCCTTTTGAATGCGCTTTTTTTTCAAACATAACAGTCCAAATAAGAAACAAATGCAGTCTCATATTAGACAACATTGCGAGTACTGTACTAATAGCACAGTGCTTCTCTCTTCAAACATGTTCATTTTATGACTCGCGTTTATTAGCATTGTTTTCTATTACCTTTCAAAATTGGCGATCCATTCTTTTAACGCCTTGTACATTGTTTGGCACATGTTGCGCAGTTAGGGGAGGAGGGGCTTGTTCTAAACTGCTTAACACGGCATTTTATTATCACTAACAGCATTTTCCGCAGACTGCTGCAGTAGACTGTTATTTCTCTAGAGAGATAAATTATGGAGAGTTCTCTTTTATAGATTCAGCACCTGCCTGCCCCGAGATAGTAATTTTATTAACGTCGTTTATGGCTCCTTCTACAGAACTGTAATCTGAGCTACAATGCAGATGCTTTCTATAACTTTTATTTCTAATTTTTGTGTTACATCTACTTTTATTTCTATCATTGTTTAACATGTTCTGTTGTTCTAAGAGTTTTGCGCAAATATATTTTCTATGAAAAGTTTATCAAATAATTTTTTTCTGGTTTGAATTTTACACCACTCTTAAAATTTCAAATTTGGAAATATAAACATTTTAACTATTCTTAAAAATGGTATTCCTCGACATCTTAGAAGAATAGTTCAAAGTACTAATATAATCACAACATTTAAATTAGACACGTTTGCAGAAATCTGTGACGTAATATATTAATTTACAATTATAACAAGAGTGCTCTCTCTCTTTATCAGCACTATTTAATATTATATAAAGGATGAGTAAGTGTTAAATAATATTGATGTATATATAAATATATATAAATATATATACAAATATACATAAATCACGTAAAAACCGTGACTCATTCATGTCACACAAAGAGATACTATATCTGTTTTCTTTCATTTTCCAATCTTTCTTGCATTGATTAATGAAATTAATTTTCACACTTCTTAATTCCTTTGGGGAAATTTGATTTATTTCTTGACCGATATTCGTCTTCAGTTCCAATGAATGTTATCCTTCATCGCCGTTTTCGCTTCTTATTTCGAGCCCTCCCTATTCCCCAAAATTTAACTATCCTATGAATCGCAGCACGAGTTGGAATTCGGACGTCAGGGATTTTTCTTCAAATAATCTTAGAAAGTCGATTCTTTTAACACATGCAAATGGTAAATAAACATTGATTTGCTGAATAGAATACTTAGCCATACACTACAACACGTGCGGTTTTAACAGCCGTTTAGCTCAGAATGAGGACACGTTCCAATGAAGCTTGCGATTACCTGCCGTGGCCTTGGCCGACATAGCTGGACCACAGACAGATAGACCCTAGCGCGCGGAAAATTCATAATTTGTTCACTCAGTATTTTTAAGATTTTCACGGGTTCAAATCCGGCCGATTGATAATTTTTTTCGGAATGATGTTGTTGAGCACATATCCTCTGGAAGGGACTTTGCCTAGGGTTCCATGTCGTACATAAAAAAAATCCATATTTGAAAAAAGGAGTTCCTGGAGAAAATTACCCGGCTTTTCACGTCAAATAGTTCCTTAGCATCGCACTAGATGGCAATTGAAGGGATTGGGCGACCACTTATTCCTCTGATGTCTATAGGTGTTAAAGTGTCGCTAAATTAGGAAAGAAATTCATATAATCTGCCAGTACTTGGAGCAGGCATAGATCTAACCATGTATGTCGATGATTAGGAATGTTTTCATGAGTTCACAACAATTTAAAATTTATTTTGAAATAAATGGGTAACATTGACACATTACTGTTTGTAAACAAAGTGTGATATACACTTCATGGCATGGTTACATAGAGCAATATATCCTGTAAGAACACAATGTTCAATGTTAGATGAGGACACCTAAGGGGAAAAATAATGTTGAGCAATAAAGCTCTTCACTAGCAATGTAATTTTAATTATCTTGGGTGTACCTATCGTTATATATTAATAACAAATGTATAAATAATAAATTAAACAGATTTAGAAATACGAGTATGTGTAGCACAAAAGATTTTAAATTTTGTATCGGAGCAACTGCTAATTTTCATAAGGCATGACATTTTCAATAGGAAGGGAATAAAAAGGCAAACGGAGATATTAAATTACAACTGCGAATATAAACTCAAAATGAACAATATAGACAACAGTGAAAGAAGTATGTGAAAATGAATAATAAAATTAAGAGCGAAATGTGCGTGCATTGGACATTGGAGGAAATAAGTATGTGTGTAAATGTTGGTAATGTGTATCAAAGCAACAACACAAGTTGCTGTATAATAATTTACAATAGAATTAATAGCATCAAACTAACTGCATAAATGATATTTTCTTTGGACAAGAAAGTAATTCACCTCTCGAACAATAGTTCATGAGCTATGCTGTAACTGAAGATATTGTCATCCTGAATTGGTAAAAATGACTATGTGGGTAACGTTTGGGACTCGCATTCGAGATATCCTGAGTTAAAATCCCTTGCGGCCGTCCATTGTCGCTTAGGTGAGTGTTGGAATGAATATATATATATATATATATACCTTTCACGAAATTTCCCTCTCCCATTTCATATCCCTTCATTCTCTTGGTTCTGTTACAGAATCGATAGGCTGGTGCGAGTTACGGTGGCTTGCGCTTTGGAAAGGTTTCTGCCTATGCATGGCATGGCAGCGACCCTTCTGAGATACTCGAACTCTTTGAAGGAGAGGGCTCCGCCGGCGTTGAGGATAAGGACCTCACCTTCATTCCTTCCGCCTGGAGGTGCTCCTGCTGGGAGCGTAGACACAAACGGCCAGCCCTTGAGCAAGGCTTCCGCGGCTAACAACCTAATCTAATGAGAAAACATACAAATTGTATTGCGGCAGGATATAACAGGAGCTGGTAACTCCAACTAAATTGGATTGGCGTTTATCTGAATTTTTAAATTATGGGATTTGATTCCGTCGAAATTCTTATTCAGTTAAATATTTCTTCAGCATATACAATTTAAATGCTTCCCTCCCCCCAAAAATGAGAGAGTTTCAGATTAATGGAGAGAAACTTGTTAACGGGAAGAGTTGCTGGTTTCGTCAACTATTTTGTTTATTTGTATTTGAAGAGCAGTTTTTTCAACGTAATATTTTCATAAAACAAAATCCCTTTTGTAAACGCCAAAAATTACATACGCGAGATTAGTACTGTATCGTATTTGTTCCTCTTTAAATGTGAACAATGATTTCAAATCCATACTTCTGCAGAACGTTAGGTTTAAGAACAAGAAAACAAAAGAATGGTTTCTTAGGAAATAGACACAATGTATCCATTTACAAACATAAATTGGAGTAGTGAAACATATGTACATTCGCAATGATGTTTATAGAGGTTTTTAAGTTATGTCTTCAATATAGACAATTTGAAGCCAATTTTGTTAAGAAGAAAATAAATACAGTATAAACCAAAATTGAACAATTGTGTCCTTCTAACATCTGTCTCTCGCGTTTGCTATTTATAATGGTGTTTAACTTTATTTGAAAGCGCTGAGTAACATGCGCGTTTAAATAACCGGGAGTAGCGAAAATAATTGATGAACCGTTGACCTGTCTATTTTTAAGTTTATGTAACTTAAAACCCTGATTTTATTATTTTATCAGCATAAAAGATAAAAAACTGCGTTCGCAATTATAGAAAAATTATTTTTTTTAAGATTTCAAAGCCGTCAGTGTAGTGTTGTTAGTTCCCAGAAATGTCGTAATTACAGCACTTAGCTATAATAAATCTCTCATTTTCTGTAGGCGGCACACCCAATAAGGATAGATTTCTTTGCAGATGTTTATCTTAGTAAAAGTCCTTAATGTCTCAAACAACTAATTATTAAACATTTTCCATCTCTTAATATGTAAAAAGATCTAGAGATATATCCATTTAATTAACTCTGTGAAGAAACTAATAACGTCCTCTATTAACTAAATCATAACAGAGATTTAAACAAGTGATAGGCATGACATTTAACACAGGCAACATGTCACATGCAAATAATATGAATTACTATAAAGTAACATCTGATGTTAATTTCAAAGTATTTTTTGCTTTATTAAATTGAATATTTCCAATAAAGTAAAATGTAAGGAAAACTTTGCTCATATCTTAAAAATATACTGTTGTACTCAAACTAAAGGTCGTATTAAAAGGGAGGATTGGTAGGCACTCTGCGGCGAAAAAAACTTCTAATTTTCATTCATGTCAGACCAAATGACTAATTCTTTAGAGCTTAACATCTTCAACGTATCTCAAAGATAGGATTCGGATAAAGTTTGTTTTCAGAAATTATGCCGAAAGCAAATATAATGCTGAACAGACAAATTATGCCAATATTATAGCTAAAAACCTCTGCCGTGCCTTTAATTTTACGAAATTCGTAAAACAATTGGTTGAGATATTTTTGATCAATAAAAAGAAGTATTTACCTATAACCCTCAGAAAGTAATGCATAATTAACTCAATTTACATAAAGGATTTTATGAGAGCACATATAGTAGTTTAAACAATATTAGAATGATATTATTTAATATCCGACTGAGCTAATTTAACACATTAGGGCAGCGCCGTAGTGTAGTTGTTGACAAGAAAACGTAGGTTATTGCGGGAAGAGAGAGTCGAAAGCATGATATCGTCATATCACAATGTTGTTAGCAGTGTGCTGTCCACTAATATTATGGAAACAAGATTGACATGATTCATTAGCACCGAACAATATGCTGTGTAATAATTAAATGATTTGGAAATTGTATACAATATATTATAATATATTTATTTTACCTAGTGAAGTTAAAACCGCAAGGTTCTTGTTTCCACTTCACCAGTGACAATTAAAATACATACAATAAAGTTAACGGCATTAACAAATTGAGCTAAATGCTACGTTTTTGAAATAAATACTCTTAGAGAAATATTCTGAATTGTCCTTGACATGAGTTTGCACAGGACTCCAGAGACGAGTAGCGACAAGGATGAAGATAAGTGAGAGGTTCGCTCTAAGGGTATACAGAGAATGGAATTGATATTCAATCGGAAGTTTAAATTGTGATTAGAAGATAAGGAGTGAAAACGGGTCGAAAGAGAGTGTGGAGTTAGGGTGCATAGAATTCGACGCAGAAGAATGAGGGAGTGCAACTTCCTTCTAGCATGCAGTCGATGTCAGGATAACAAATCAAGGCTGGAGTGATACGATCTGATTTATTAGGTTGCATATGTAACGAATGAACACGTAGTCTTTGTCAGATGTCAGTTAACAGAATGTGCAGTAATTGAAATGTGGCATAAAACAAGTGTAATTTTTATATTGAATGTGAGAAAATTATTTTTATTTTTTATTAACCTTTTTCAAGAAATGGAACACTGAAAATATTTTTTTTTTATTTTGCCTTTTGTTTAACTATATAAACTAAACAGCAACCGTTAACCTATTTCAATTACAAAGTAAGCACTTCTCTGTTTCTTTTATTTCTGTATTTCGTTTGATTTTTTGTTTATGTGCTGATCGCTGCGCGCCATTGATACAATGAATAATTTAAGTGATTGTTGATTAATTAGTGTTTAACGCCCGTTTTTACTACCGGGATACCACAGGTGGTGATGATACATGATGCATGAAATGAAATGATAAATTGGGAAAGGATTTTTTTTTTGAGAAGTAAACGTTCTAGGCCTAAGTTTAGGATACATCTTCGGCATTTGCCATTTATGAGGACCGGAAAACTTGGAAAAAACCTCAGTCAGGGAGGACGGTCCTGGCGGGATTCGAACTCAGACCTCCCGCTCACGAGTCCGCACCTTAACGACCTCGGCCACTCGTGGCGGTATAATTTAAGTGAACCCAAGTACTTATATGGGATAAATAATTAACGGGTTCGGATAAACAGTTGCATAATTCCCTTAAATAAACAAATATTCTTTGCATAAACTAAATTAATCAATTTAGCTTTTTAGTAAATTGATTTTGATAACTAAGGTAATATTTATTTAAGTTTAAAATTCTCTATAAGTTTATATCGTTATTATTTGAGCTTAATTACCCCATATCATTTTGTTCTATGTGCGGTTAAAGTAAATAAATATATTTTTACGAATATCGTAAAGCAGGCTTGTAAAATGTTTTTACTTGATATTATAACTTATTGTAATTTAATATTTTATTTAAAGAAACCCAAGAATAATAAATAAACATTGGTAGCATATAATGATAACAATAATAATAATAATAATAATAATAATAATAATAATAATAATAATTTGACATTCAACCATATATACGACAGTGAAATATTAGACATTAAAATTTTCTCTATAATTTAAACGCTGGAATTTAATAAACAAAATCAACAAAAGCAGTATATACTTCAATTATTATAGACAAACCAACATCTGTTATAGTAAAAATACTTTAGTTTTTACAATCTATGTACAAGAGAGGGATTAAGTTGTTGGCCTTCTATTATGATTGTGAACACTGGTTACTGTTATCAAATTTGATTTATTTTTATCAAGATGCATCAAACAAACCTGGGGGGCGGTGTTAAAATAGACAACTCTTTAAATAAGGGTCTGCAATATTCTCTGATACAAGTAAATGACATTAAATGAATAATTTTCTTTTGTAACAAAAATGCACCCTAAAATCTAGAGCTGTTTTATTCATAAAATGATTTAAGTATGAAAAAACCATAGTATGCAGAAAACAAAGTATCGTTTGTAATGGTTGTCCTGGGTTTTTAAGAGAAAAATAATAGATTAGAAGCTATACCAGAGGTAAATTGCATGGCATCTCTAACTTAATTTATCAATGCAGAACGCTAACAATTTAACGTTTTTAACTGCATCTTCCATACTAAGTATGAGGCACAATTAAAAATAACTGAAGGTACTGTAAAGTAAATTGCTGTAAAAGTGAGCATGCCGACTGTAAGCAACCTTGACCAGGCCTACCACATGATCAAGGGCTGTACTGGGAGAGCTGGCTCACAAATAGGCCACCTGGGCTTCTATTTTGGGACGCGGCCAGAGATGGGCTTTTGGTGAGAAAATGACGCGTCTTGGCACCTTTCCTTGCTAAGCGTTCTTTTCACTTGGTGTAGTGTTTGAGAATTCTGGCCGTTAACATTCAGATATAATATTTTCTTAACGAATAAAGCGTGATTTAATTCCTTCAGTATATGTATTATGTATTTCAGTTTTAAAGCAGTCCTCTACGCTTGTTGATCTAAACATACGGTTTGTGCTTTTTAAAATAACGTATTTTATGACGCCTCCAGTCTGGAAAGCCGAGATTGTATTTGTCTCGGATAACACCGTCCGATCCGTAAGCCTACCTTTCTCCAATTTCTGTTTATATTAATTATATAATGCCAATAATTTATAAATTAAATGTTTGAGCTTCTGAATGAAAGGATGGATATTGCAATTTACAATGAAAGATTAGGACAATACTATGCTAATATAAACATTATTATAGAGGTAACTTAGGACCGATATAAAGTAATGTACAATATTTACAGAATACTTATCTTTCATAATGGACAACGTGAAAAACTAAAAATAAAACAATTATGTTTGATATCTTGCAATTAGTAATATAACATTATATTATACCGCATTAATTTTATTTTATTTACACCTACTGCTTATGTTTTACATTTGAGTATCATAGACATTAATATAAATATATTAATATATTATAATATATACATACGTTTAAACATGGAATGTACCATCATTTTCCCCTTTGTAGGGAAAGGACTATCCGAAATATGGCGTGTTTTTCATGTTGTCTTTCTTTGCTGCTTTTTCTTTCCAACCCACTTACATTCCAGGCTCCAACCTACCTCAGATTTTCATGAATTTGTTAGAATGGAAGAATATTTAGAGTGAAATATGTATACGATGTTATGTCTACCACTGACGTGGAGATTTTATATAAATGTATGAAAAAGGATGAAGGATGAAATTGAAAATAAAATCATTCATAAATAACTTGCCTCCTATTCAGACATGAATTTAATATCAGTCTTTTTAAAAGTTGATATTGCTTTCCATATTTTATATGAAAAATGCTGATTTTTAAAATTTTAAGGACATACAGTACTAATTTGTGAGCTCGCATATTTATATTTGGTTTCCATGGTTGAGGTGTATTTGTTCTTTTAAAGAGTTCGCTGTAGAAGAAAATTGAATGGTAAATTACTGTACGACTCTTTTGCTATTCTCTCTTAAATATCACTAAAATTTTATCTGACATAATAAAGCACGTTTTTGGTATCTAAAAATTATTTGTGCTGGACAAGGAATACAATAAAAATACTTACTTTCAATTCAAAGGAATGAGAAATTCGTAGAAGTATTATAATATCCTCACTGTTCTTATTATTATTATTATTTATATTATTATTATTATTATTATTATTATAGGAGTTTCATTGTTTTGTCGCCCGTTTCAGGAGGTTAGGGCCGACAGAGAACTAGCTCACGTCGAAGCGGTTGTAATATACGCGCAACTGATTTAAGATCAAATTACAACTAAATTTAAAGGATAATAAGACCGTATGTGGGACAGGATATATTGAATAATGGATACTTTGTCCACGAATTGCAGGCAGGTGATCCTGATATTCAAGCAAATTCCTGTAATTGGACTCTAATGATAGCGTAATTGATCGCGCTTTATATTCGTTTCTACTGAAGCATGGGTTCCATTTACGTGGTCATGTTTCGGTGCAAAATAATAGGTATTGCATTACAGTTATACTCCAAACCCCTTTGCATGACATAAAGGTGGTTTATAGTGAGCAGTAAAGTCATACAGAGGAAATGAGAATACTATAAATGCAGAGAGATACAGAAAGGACACCTGACAGTCATCAGGAGAAAAACTGACTCAATTTCAGAAGACAAATTGACGCGTGTGAGTGACAGTTTTTTAAAAAGGATATTAGAAATGTGTGGAATACATTTCCATGCTTACTTTCATTGTAATTGTAATACCGAAATCTTAGGCTAGTTGCGCGGATATGACACCTGACCCCACCCCCAGCTGCGTGAATTGGACGACAAAACCATGAAAGAACCTGTAATATTAAATGATCATGGTACTGCGATTTCGGGATCTATTGTACAAGATAATGGATGGTAATTCGGTTAAAGAACACAGGAAAGTTTTTGTACAAGTGTTCCAGGCGTTCACTATCCAAAACAAGGAAAAGTTTTTGGGAAAAAAACTCCAGTTAGGACAATAATCCAACTGGAATTGTACTGATATGCACAAACGTTACCGCTTGAACATACAGTTTGTCTCATTAGACTTTTATTGAATACAAAGGGGAAACCTGTGAAAGAGCCTTTCAAGCGTATTTCACAGCAACATTGCATACTTCTCAATTTAAAGCAAATGAAGTAATGAAATTCACGCATAGAAAAGAAAGGTTTTTGATTGCCCAAAGTAGAGACAGAATTAACACTTCTAAAATATTTATCATAAACGCAAATATGTAAATTAAACGTATTTATATATAAAATGAAAAGAAATAAACGAAATACAGAAATGTAAGCTAGCATAACCGCTTTGCAAAAACATGGCGTCTTGAGGTTGAATCAATCCTACTTGATTATACTGTAACAAACACACTTGAATCTTAAGCAACACGCTCTGTGGAGACCACCCGCAGTCCTTGGTGTTCGTAAGGTTTGTGACTAGGCTATTATTCACTTTATTTAATCTCTCTTGCCTTAAGTATACGAAAAAATCTGGTTTTATGTTCAATTTCTTTGCAATTAAGTAGAACCATAATATTATGTTTTAGTATTTGTATATTTCAACAAATACCATAACACCAGAAATATTGCTAGCTATGGAATATGTTTTTAAACGCATATTCATTTACTTACATAATACGAATGTCAATCTGACCTGGAATTTGGTGAGAAAAATAATAAATCTATCACATCATCTTCAGGATGCCTTGGTACAGTAACTACAATGCAGTTACTTTTATTTGAAACATGGAAAGTAGAAAGAGATAGCATTATATTCCGCACGGAAGTGCGCAATTCATAACTGCCTAATTTCAAAAACATTAGAGAACGTGTGCACCCTACACACAATTCCTCTTGCATCTGATTGCACAGGTTTTTCTCGTTTCCCAATACCCGCTTGTAACAATACGAAAGCCAGCGAAATAAGCACGGCATAACATGTAATATATTTCACTGCCAAAGGGAGCAATTGCCGCTGAGAGGCTCGGAGTGCAGTGCAGTATGACTGTGACAGTCGTTCTCTGCCCCATTGGCCGTCATTAGCGCATCCTCCTCCTAGACAGCTCAGGTAGCAGAAAAATGATTACGTTTCTGCTTAAACCTACCAGCATGTAATACATTTTTTCATTTAAAATATGTTTATTAATGAGACATGTTTATAATGTATTATTATTTCTTTTAACTGCTGATCAAATAATGATTTTAAGTATTATTACCATTAAATCATTGTTTAAAACCAGATGACTGGTAGAAGCTAATGAATTTACTCAGTTATGTACCTTCTAACCGCCAAAAACCATTTGATTACATCAACTCTCTTGCTCCATTGCTTCTAAAATTCAAATCAGATCTATTTGGCAGGTTGATCAATGATCAGCTTGGAGGATGTTGCTGGTGTTCCTAACCACGAAAGGAGTTTTACAGAGTATAGGTACGAAGGTTGTGGATATTTGCGTTTGTTACGAGTACTGAAAAGTAATGGCAACATATTCATAAATAGTAAACCATTTTTCTAGAACCTGGAGACTTTTACATTTCTTCAGTGTAATCCCCTACCACATTTATCACCCGTTGTCACACTTATGAAAGACACTGAACATCCGTAGCTAAGCCGTTTTTGTTGATATTTGTGGACCTCGTGTAACACTGTGAGTTAGCTTGTTCTAAATTTTGCGGCCAACTCCTTCACTGTCCATCAGCAACCCACCTCCAGCAGTGGTTGAATCAAGTCAACGTAACGCACTTCAAGGACAAGATGACCCAAACATGGTACGTCCATTCTATTGCGTCCTTGTCGAAAGTCTGACCCCTTGGGCCTCCGTTCGACATGTCAAAGTTTTATTGCCACAGGCTTCTTGCAGACTTGCATGACACGTGCTACCTCAATTTCAATGCATGCTAACTTCTCGCATTTACAAAAATGCGTTTAGAAAGATTCAAACTTACACCATTACTTGACTGCTTCGCCTTTTTTCCCCCGTCTGCAGATAGTGCACCTTAGAACGAAGAGTGTGTTGAACAGATTTGCCATTCTTTTACACGCGCTGAAAACACCACCACCCTCACATGTTCATTAACAGCGTGGCTACTGTTTTCTTTCTAGCCTTTGTAAATTGTGGATGGTGGGAGAAGTGCCTGTTTGAACTTTTCAAGGATTTGCATTAAGGACGAATGTTGAATATCCCGGATCTTGATAAGATTCCATCATCAGCATCAAACCTCATGCTGATCTTCAAAGGCTGAACGTCCCTAGGGATGCAAAGGCGCGATAATAACTAATCAGAATTAGTTTCTCCGTAGTTTGTTGCAAGCTTCAGTAGCTCGTCGGATGAGATAAAAATGAACTTGGGAGTACGTTACAAAAAAAAAAAAAAAAAAAAAAAAAAAAGTAATTTTTAGCTTCACCGTCTCCTTTTTATGAGCTGCTTTATTACAAACACGACCTGCATTAGAAACATAACAGTACAACTGTCATTTAGAGTTGGTAGATAGCAATAGGTATCGCTCTCTGTTATCATGTCTTGTTTGGGAAGAGAACAAGTCACTTACTGGATTTCTCACACCACAAGATGCACTCTTCTCGCTCATTCACGCCATCTATCTCTTTCTCGCACGACCAAGAGATAATTATGGCTACATTGCAGTGAGCTGATATTGGCGCGGATAATAATGCTCGCTCTATTTATCTCTCTCTTTCTGGAATATATCCGATTTTTTCTCTTGCCTATTCTCTGTCTTATGACACCATTTCTTATTTTGTTAATTTTTCTTGCACATCTTACAATTCTGTTTCCGAAATGTTGGTTATTCTTTGGAATTTTTGCAGTTCATGCATTATACATGGAGTTGATTTGTATACATTTCCTGCTGACTATCATAAAAAAAATCGCAGAACTTCAGGTGTTTTACGGTACTATCGGAGATCAGCCAATAAAATACAGTGAGTCCCAAAATGTAATGTACATTTCAACATGAAGCATATTTGCTTCAAACTGTATAATTAATTATGTAAAAGCCTCAAAGACAAGCATTAAGTATCTTGTCTGACTTCTGCAATCTCAAGATGCTCAAAATGTCCCTCATTAGCATAAAACACTTCCAATTTCGCAAACTACTGCAAGAATAACATTGCCTAATGTTCATAGGAATTGCTCTGCATGACATTTCAATTTATTCTTGTAGTGTAACTAGTGCAGCTGGCTTCTTAAGGTACAGAATAAATTTTAGGGGTTCCTTACAGGCAAACGTCAAGACCACATTCCTCAAAAGTATGGTTTAATACATTACAAGAAGTTCTTGTAACGTATGTATGTCTTGTAACTTTCTGTTCCACGAAACTTGAGCGAAAATTGTAAAGTATTAGCAAAAAGTTACAAGTGACGTCACATAAGAGCAATGATGAAATAACACTGTTTGCCATCAGTCGCCATACCTTGAATTAGGTAATATCCACTCCTTAGTAATAAATTCCTTTTTTTTTATAATGTACAGAGCGGATTATTGTCATTTCTGCTAAATGGGTCGTGTACTTTTTCTCAGACATAACGATAATTTAAATACTTTGTTATGCATTTGTCAATATACACGCGTAATAATCCAGAGATGTCGGTCGCACACGCCTATATTTAGTAACTTGAACTACAGTTATCGAGAGATGGCAAGAGAATTGGGTTTTCCGACATTTATTTTATTAGTCAATTTATTTATATTTATGTATTTGTTTATATTGTTTGGCAATCATGTTCTCATTATAAGCAAAAAAAAAATTATGCCAAAGGAAACTATTTTAAAAGAGAATGAAGAACGAAAAGAAAACATTTTCGTGGCATGTAGCAAGAACTTTAAATAACATAAACTAAGATGCTGATTTGAAACAGTAAACACCAATATCAATCATTGCATTTAAATTAACACTTTTATTGTACATAAATACTGAATTATTCTTTCTTTATACAAATTCCTACCGTCATCATTAACACATTCGTTTTTGCATTTTTAGGTCAATGAACTCCTAAAAGTATAAAAAAAATATTACATTTCACCCTAATATTTAAAGTTACTAATATTTCTATACTAGTAGAGAAATTATACAAAATACCAGTACCCAGCTAATATTAATACTTTTGTGGAAAATGACAAAGAAAAAGTATGGAGTAGTAAAGTACAAATGTAGAGAAACATTTGTTGAACAGAATTTACTAATAACTACAAGTTAAAAGTCTATATACTTGTAATATATTAGTCCATACTTTGTGGAACAGAGCTCAGGAGGTATAAATCGGGGGAACTTGCTCGGAATTCATAAACACCTCTTCATATTCAACGATCTCACATTTCTGTAGTAGTGTGGCATCTGCTCGAACGTATATATATATATATATATATATATATATATATATATATATATATATATATAAGTTAAGTATCCTTACGTTTAAAGTAGGCTGATCAATATGATCCTATGCACACCAGCAATGAAATAAAGTTAAATGAAACAAATTTGTGGAAACAACGAATTTCCGCTATGCCACAGAAGAGTGAAGATGTAGTAGATAAGAGGTCCAAGTGTATAGTCGTTGCCGACAATGAAATAAAACGGGTTGTAAAAGAGTAACGGTAGTTTTGATCTCATCTTAACAGTTGAGGTTTAGCTAATAAATAAATAATAAATTAATGGTTTTATTTCCACTCCTGCATCTGATTTTGTTAACATTAAACACGGAGATTGCAGAGACGTGGCAACGTTGTTTTCCTGAGCGAACTCGAATACATCACTTTCTTCACGTGTATCATATCATCGTTAACATAAATAAACAGCTGCATCTGTAATCTCAAATTTACGGTAAAAGATCATCAGCTCTTGTCCAGTACTACACAATGTTTTTAAAATTAATAATTAAAATCTTCTCCTCCCGGACTTTCCGGCATGTGAAATGGTTTTCACAGTTTTATTTGAAGTACAGGTTTTTATCTTTCAGAGTTTTCTTTACTCGCATTCCGTGCAAAGAAAGTTTAAAGCAAACCTCATCTTTTTCGTTATCCGCTAACACGAGCTTTAGTTTGTTCCGAGGAGGGACAGAGGTTTAATAATTGTGGATGCGGTGTCGGCTTATCTTGAATACTAAGCTTCATTCTGCCTGAAGATCCACGCTAGGAGAATATTTCGTGGGGAGCAATACGTTGTAGGAAGGCATCATTCACCCCACATACCTGTTGCATTCGCCAGTGTTATCGTGACGTAAATCGGACATGCGTTGCGGCTTACGTACTCTGTGGACGCTGTAACAACAAACAACTAGTTCTCCCGACTAGAGGAAATGCTAGCAATCGTACCATCCCTGTAAAGTGCTGTATATGCATTATTGTATCTTACTTAACCGCAATGATATTTTGTTTGCTCTGCTGCTTTGTCGGTCCTGGTGTGTAGTGGTAACCATACTTGTCTTCTAAACCCAAGATCGCGGGTTCGATCCTGATGGAATTTTTCGGGGCGTAAAAATCCTAAGTATGGCTTCCTTCGGAAGGGAGGTAAAGCCGTGGGTCCCGTGTCGTACATTTACGGCACGGTAAAGAACCTCAAGGCTGAAAGAAGAGGCCTCTGAGCAAAATTTGCCGGCCGTTTCACGCCCCGATTTGATGAGACGCTGAGATGAGATGTTAAAGAGCGTCCGTAAATAAAACAAATCAACAACAAACTCTGGTATATTTGTAAGTTCAAATGTCGCTACCTCATGATTACAGTGCTGAGAGTTAAAAACAGTAATTTTTCAGTATGAGCAAAAAAAAAAAAAAAAAAATAAAAATAAAAATAAAAAAAAAATAAAAAAAAAATTAAAAAATAAAAAAAAAATAAACTGAACTTTCAATCTTTCTTGAGATGGAACTCCCGGAAATACACTCAAATAACAGTAGATATATTTGATTATGGAGTTTCGTAATTTTATGAATGCAATATTGTATAACACTAGATACGGTTTTCGTACACTATTTTTTTGTATACAGATTTAAAATAATCTTTATTTTTTGTTATAATTCTGTATAATACAGTGTCTATAACATCACTAGTTGAACTAAATTACCATAGTAAAATTAAGTCATTAACTTGTTTTGTTTGCTAAAATGTTTTCAACAAAAGATTATTTTTCGATATTATCAAGGAAACAATTTATGTGTTACTGAAAACAGAATCAATCATCATTGTAGAATACTTAATATTCATAATATCTAGCCTCCGTCTTACTCAAAATATTCCTTCCCGTAAATCCATCTTTCTAATAATAATAAACGAACAAAATTATCTCCATTGATGCAATGACGTAATAAGTACAGAGCGTTTCTTGTATTACCGGGCCACGAATAGCGCGTATGCTTGCTCCGCGCACTATTACATGGGGGGTTTTTCTGTTTTAAGTCTCCCTGTTACTTATTAGTTATAGTAACATGCACTATAATGACTACTAACCTTGTGATAAGCGGTGTCCATATGCATTCAGACTTTCTTGGCATCTTCGCATGAAATTTTCATTCACATGCATTCCTCCGTTAGAATACTTCTTTTTCACATCTTAGGTTTAGCGTTTAGCAATTCCGTTGTACTAAACTTATTAACCAGACATTTAATAGTTTCTCTACCTAGAACAGGAAAAACAGGAAAATTTTCCTGAATTTCTACATGATTCGGTTATTACGTATGTATTGCTCATAAAAATTCTTTGTTCAATCGTGACTTTTTCGTTAGGCATTTCAATGGACTAAAAAGAATTCACACACAACACAGATGTCTTGAATAAACTTCACTTTCGAGATGCACAATGAACTAGCTCTAGTCTTTACAGCAACTGACACAGTATAACAGCTGATGAACGTAGCCTTGAGCGGGTCATTCACCGCTAGTGTGCGACTAGAGTAATACTGGGGTCATGCAGTTTTATTGTATTAATGTACTTTTATAATTTTAGTAGAAAAACTATGAAACTGGTTTGTAATGTTATACAATTGTTGTTTTCGAAAAAATTAAGAATCTCTCTAATCGATTCTTAGGTATTTACTTATGCAATAAAGTGTAATATAGAAATAATACATTATGAGTATAAGAGTAATATACATTCTGCAATAAAGATGAACGATAATAATATTATACTAATGTAATATTCGTTTATGACAGAATTTTAACAATGAAAACATTTAAATGACCAAATTGTTACCAAAATAATTTAATGGAACTAGTGTCATATGTAGCATTTTATTAATGTTTTTAACCAACAATAAAGACTCTTTATAATTCTGGTATACAAAAAATATTTTTAAATTCTCTATAACCATTATATTTTTGAGTTGATGCAATTTTTATTCTTTAAGTTTTATTCAGTTTTTATTAGTTTTTATTAGTTGTATCTTAAGTTTTAGTAGAAGTTCTTATTATTGCTGTTATTTTAAGTAGTTTTCCTTTT
Source organism: Metallyticus violacea (assembly GCA_030762175.1). NCBI lineage: Eukaryota > Metazoa > Arthropoda > Insecta > Mantodea > Metallyticidae > Metallyticus > Metallyticus violacea. The sequence goes on along the minus strand of CM060833.1, from coordinate 50,205,864 downwards.
AACTTATCTTTAATAAAATAGTATTTATAAATATTCATTAAACAGATTATGCTCTGCACACGCAGTTCAAAAACCAGCAACTTTTATGTTTCATCCAATGGAATCTAAGTAATGAAGTAATTGTTTGAACAGATATAGTATTTGTCGATGTATTGGAGCATTCTGTTTCTGTTAGCTAATTATGCAATTCTAAATAGGTTGGGATTCAATGTTTCCGATCTGACGTATATTTGCCATGGTTCAGAGAAAACACCATCTATGGGGAAGTTAGGATATAAGTTTCAACTCTGTGCGCCCCTTAACCCCTCCACTTTAGACGGGGATACTGGTTCAACCAAGATTGACCACACTACTCAGATTCCAATGCAGAAAAAGTGACGGCCGTCGTCGCCCCACTACAAACTCTAAACTTTTGCGCAATTTTTTGTTTACAAGATGATATTATTTATCATTAGAAAATATTTTGATGATTTTGAAGAATCTGAAATTGTTTACAAACAATATTTACCATATGCAAACGAAACATATAATAACATGAACTGGGCTTACTAAAATCATCCATATAATACAGTCCATTACCGTTTACTGCAGTGCAGTAATGAAATAATAATATTTATAACACCGAAATCATGGATAATTAAAAATAACTTAAGTATTTTTCATAGTGTAACTTATATAAACTTTTTAAGCAACTTAGCTGCAGTGTAAAATTAATGGATAATTTAAACACACATACGTCTATAAACATATTTGACTTTTGGCTTTTGTAAAGCCATAAAATATAAAATGTTTACACATTTATATCTAATTAAAATGCTCTCAAGAAGTAAACAAACAATTTAAACCAAACAATTGGAAAAGAACATATAATACAAAATACAATTTACGTTATATATGTATAAGAAAAAGTTGCACCCTATAGCAAAAACTCTGCTGACTATATGATTTGATTGGCATAAGAAAATTTCAATTTTTAGTGCAAAATTTATTTTATCAGTTTTTTCTCTATTCAAATCATGATCTAGTGGTAAACTTTCCTTGGCAACGTTTATTTATGAAGTCACACTTTCATGAAAAGGATATTATTGTTATTGTTATTATTATTATCATCATCATCATCATCATCATCATCATCATCATCATCATCATCATCATCATCAAAGCAACTCCCTAAATTATCCCAATCGCATCCTCTGTTGCATTTTAACTCCTTACTTCCATTGCACTCCAAGATCGAACTTACTTCTTCACAGGCAAACACAAATCTGTAAAGAGTACACTAACTTCCAAATTACTGAACACTTTAAACTTAATCGGCATAGATGGATCAGCATCATATTCATCATGTATTTTAATGAAACCGACACAGTCTTCCTTGTTATTAGTTATAAAAGGGAGTGCCTGACTTTTCTTAACCTCGCTTGCAAAGAAATCGAAACATGTTATAATATCCTGCTCACACCATTCATCAAAACTCCCTTTACCTTGCTCCAAAACCCGCTTCATACGTTATTCCTGATTTTTCCCATCATTGCCAAACATCACTGTCACATAGAATGATAGATTACGGAAAACTGCAATGGGAAAATATCCCCCTAACCACAAAAATTAGGTAGAAATGTTTAACACAGACTACAGTTTTAACATTGAATTAAAATGTTGCACTGGGTATATTCTTTATCCACTTATCCTTTAGTGATTAGTATTTAAAGTGTAAATATGGTAGTATGCGGTGCACTGCCATAATTATAGGTATAACCGGGCACACAACAAGCACGATACATGTTGTACCACACACTTTGTTTCTGGTGCAGTATCACTATATCAATATTAGTCTAATAAAAAACAAAATAATTAACACACTATTGTCGATTTAGATTCAACTATAAACTACCGTAATAAATCACGTAACTGCATCAACAGACCCATGAGTTAATAGCAGCACATGCTTGAACCTCAATATCCACCATTTTGTGTACTACCGATACGCATATTGTAGTCTAAGGATTGCAGTCGGTCTTGGTTGACAAGTCTGAAGTTGCTGTAATGTTAAAGATTGACTTCAGCCATATGATGAGATGCTTACTCCAAGTGTATCAAACAGAAATTGTATGGCATATTACTAAAACATCTCCTTTATATTTCACTCTCTAGGAAAATGTTTCTAGTGATTACGTAAGAAAACATCTCTCTTGATTAGAGGAACTACTTACTGACAAATGCCTGGGGCTCAAAGATATCTCAGCAAGGTTAGGCTTTCTGTTACAACTGTCTTTCCAATCACTGACGAGAACCTCATTTTGATGAACATCAAAAGGTTGTCCCAATTTCTTTCTGCAGTTCAGAAGGAGCATCACGTTATGTTATTTGTTCCCGCAAGTTGTTAAAGCTTTACCAAGGTAATCAAAATACATTGTTATAGGAGTGAAGCCCAAAGGTATCCCTAAGAGTGGCGCAATCAGCGCTGAGAAAATTAAAGGTCATCCGGCCACCATGAAGAAAAGATAACATATTTTGATATTGCCGAGAAATTCTCTAAATTTACACCAAGAAAAAGAATAGCACCGTCAATACAGGTATTAAGTTTCACTCAGGTACAACTGTGTAACGCCATAATGGAGGAAAGACTAGAAATGTTGAGTCATGTGTTCATTTGCTTCATTACAATGCCTCAATACGATTATTACTGCTAAGGCTTCAGTGAAGAACAGGAAACAACACTCTACAGTTCTGATGTAGCACGCAGTGACTTATTTCTTCTCTAAATTTAAGACATATTTTAGAATAAATAAACTTAATGATTGGTGTTTGAATGCCTATTTTGGACATCACTGAATTTTTTACCTCTCTTTTCCTCTTTGTCATGTCTCGTCTCGCTTTCACTGCGTCCTTTAAGCAGTTTTATCGCTCCCATTAGAATCTGATTCACCACCTGTTCGTCGCAAAATCTGATGAAACAAAACAATGGTAAGGAGAAACAGAATATAGATATTTAATAAAGTTTGTGGCTTAATATTGAGGTGACTTTATTTTGTTAGCGGTGATGATGGTCTTCAAATGTTCGTTTTCATTACCACAGAACGGGAAGCGGGTTTTTTTTTTTTTTTTTTTTTTTTTCCTCTTTCCTGCAAGACTACGAGAGGCAATTGAAATTTACATTTCGATAAACTTGATATTTAAAATAAACCCCATAAGTAGTAATGTGCTCCAATTGGGTAAATTAAGGTGAGAAACTCAGTTTCGAGCATTTGTCGAGCAGCAAGGCTGTTTTCAAGAAGAGAATACAACTTGTCACATATGATTAACATGTGGGTTATGTGAGACCCAAATACCTATGTCCGGAATTCAAATATCTAGATAGGTAGATCCAGAGGTAATGTCAGTTTATCGCACAATTAAAGCCAAGAACCATGTGCAATAATGAATAGTATTTCATACAACTCGTGGACAGCACAAATCCTTTACGATATCAAGTTTCACATGTGAAAATGAACTACTCCGTCCTGAGACGGACACTTAATGATTTTGAAGCAGTTTGCTGCAGAGGGTTCTGTTTATTTCCAACTACTTCAATAAGACGAGTATTGACGTATGCACACACCGAATGCCCTTTGCATGCCACGAGGGAGTTCAGAGATTTTTCTCTAGATGTAGCGTACACGGCATTTTCAGATAACGGAGCGACATCGCTAGTACACCTTAGAAAAACTTCATACCTCCAACAATCTTTTAAACGAAATTCGCTCCGAAACGGTGCGATGTACAGGTTTCTACAGCGTCAGCAGTAGAAATAAAGTTTAACTAAACAATTAAACCGCATAGCATGAAAATAATTGTTGATTTGTTTTATTTACGGACGCTCTTGAACATCTTAGGTCATCAGCGTCCCATTTAATTCAGGGCGTGAAACGGCCAACTAATTTTATTCAGAGGCCTCTTTATTCCGGCTTGAGGTTCTTCTTCCTGCCATAAATGTACGACACGAGACCCACGACTTTACTTTCCTTCCAAAGGAAACCATACTTAGGATTTTTACATCGAAAAAAATCCTAAACCCTGGCAGGGTTTGAACCAGCGATCTTGGGTTTAGAAGGCAAGTATGGCTACCGCTACACCTCCAGGACCGACATCATGCAAATAAGCGTATGCATCATATTTGACACTTTAGAAGTAAAATATTAAAAATTTAACAAAATATTATTCCAAATAAACATGTACGGTGCATTGTACATATAAATTGCACTGCATTGTATATGTGTGTTTTTAAAATGTGTGAACCTAATAAATTAAATAGTCTGTAGTTTACGATAAATAGGCGAAAAGTATACATCAATACTGTATGGTCACAAGTTACTCTGATGCTAATTCATTGTTGGGCAGCTGCTTAAACATAGTTATTTACAATGACAATGAAAAAATGGCTAAGATGGGAATTCATGGTGTGATTCAGTTCTTTTTTCTGGAATGGAAAACAGGAAAGGAAATTTATGCAAGGATTTTACTACATTGGGTGAGACATGCCGTTCCTATGAAACCGTTCGATTTTGGGTAAATGAATTCAACCGTGCCAAAAAAAGCATCGAAGATGCACCACATCCTGGAGCTGCAAAATCAGCTGTGAGACCAGAAATAATAAAGTCCATGAGGTTTTTTTGGCCGATAGACGAGCGAGTTTGCGGGAGTTAGCAAAGATCATGGGAACTTCAGCTGAATGGGTTTATTTTATTTCGCAAAGCGAAGTACACTGAAAAGGCTTTGCGTAATAAGGGTGTTGTCTTTGTTCACTTCGGAGCAAAAGGAGAAACGCATGTATCATTGGCCAACAGTTTGGAAATGTTTAAGAAGAATATAAACGCTTTTTTTACTGCGTTTTGTGACTGGACGAAAAGTGTTTTCATTAAAATACAACGGAAGTGAAACACCAGTCTTAAACAGTGGATCGCATAATGCGAACGCGTTCTATCTACTGGAAAAGTAATGACTTTAGTTTTATTTTGGAACGCAAAAGGAATTATGTTGACCTTGAAGAAGGGCAAAACCATTGCTAGAGATATTACGCATCATTTTTGGTTAAACCGAAGACAAAGATGGCGGAAAAAGTCCATGAAAGCCAAAAAGGTGTTGTGTCACTAGGTCAATGGGCTCGCTTGAGACAATTTGACCGAACTACAATATGAAATGCTTCCGCTTCCACCCTATTCCCCTATCTCGCTCCCTCAAATCCCATCAGTACCCAACTACCCAAAGATTTTGTGGCTGGACACAAATTTAAATAAGCAGTCATATAGAGATAAAACGAGTATTTTAAGGCTCTCGAAGAAATCTAAAGTGTGTTGAATTTTGAGAGGATTGTGCGGAAAATAAAGTGCATTGCAAGAATGGAGAACGTATTCTCTTTAATGTCACAAGTCACATATCAAACTACCCTCGTAAGTAGAAAATTGCAGCAGAAAAACAAATTTCTTTATTTCGTTCACACCAGACATCCTCTATAGAAAGGTTCGTTTGGGCACTTACGCTACTTTCGTATAAAGCATTTTTCAAACGGGTGCTTTTAGCTCTATGTGCTGCATTAAAGAGAATTAACTATTTGAGTTAAGCGTTGGATGCAATGGGAAAACCGTGGTCCTTTGCAGGTGACAATTATATTGTATAGCTGCAAGTTTCTTTGATTAAATGCACATCTGGTAGTGAGTAATTTGCTGCTTTCTAAAGTAGAGCTTTTGTAGTGACATTGGAGTTTCTAAATGCTCCGTCATTAACTCTGGATATTTGTTCTTTCATTCAACTGTAAGTTTTCTGTTTTTTTATTAGGAAATGCGAATGAATGGAAAGGCAGGTATAAAACCCGAGGTACTTTCCAGGACTGATCATTTGAACTTTACTGGGCACGAAATGTTGAAAGACGTTCACGGATTTCTTATTTTAGTTGTATCTGAGTGAGAGTAGTTCGGGAGAGTGGTTTTCCCCGCCAGTAGGATATAAACATTATTTTATAGAAGACTAGAGAGGATTATCTTTTTAATTTTTATTAGTAAGTAATATTTTCATTTTTTGTCAAAGTTGTAGAATATGAAATTTTATCTGCTTTTATGATTATGTTAAAATTTCTTGAATTATAATCCGGAATTAATAGACCTGTATTGTATCAAATGTGTTTGTTTATGAATTACAAATGTATAATATAAAGTATTGTCTAATTTTATATCTCAGTCTGTGATAGTATTACCTTTATTTTCAATAATTTATCTTCTGGGATACATTAACCCTATGGCTCCACAAACCCTATCTACCATCTTATCTTCAAATGCATACTAAGCATTTAATTTAAATTCTGGCAGCAGACAAGGGGATGACTTCATTAAGAGAAAATGACCCGTCCAGTTTTCTACTTAGGGTCGATGCGTCCCAAGTGCCACCCCTTAGCCTCCAATTTTTGTGAATTGTTTATATGTTAGGAGTTTTTGGAATTTTGGAGGTTTTCTTTGCCTGTAGAAGCTGTAGATCTTTCGCCGAATTCATCAATTTCCCCTAATGGTTTTGATTTTGTTTCTGCCTTTTTGGGTGTTACTGGCCCTTCCCTGACGATTTTTAAGACTGTTGGCTACTCAATCCTAAAATTTCGCCTTCTCGCTTATGGGCTCTTTACTTATTTTATTCTTCACAACAAAGTCAAGCACTTTTTAGATTATTTTCTGGCACTTTGTTTAAAACTGTTATGTTTTTAGACTTGCTTAATGTGTTTGGGCGCAAATTCCGCAGTATAGGCATTTCGTTTACTTGCAGCTTAATATCATGAACTTACTTATCATTCACTGGCACACCAAGGATGGTGCTTAACTTGATAGACACTGCCCTGATAAACCTTATTTCGGAACAGTAACGACATAAATACGTTAGGAAAAAAAATGAATATACATTTGGCAAAGTGTTTCTGCTTTTCACTGCACATGAACTTGATTGAGAAATGTCAGTAGCTAAAACCAGCAGGCAATTGGCTACTGCAGAGCAAGAAAGGTGAGCTGTATGTTTAAAACAACGAGAGACAAGCGATAGCGGCCCACCTCTTACACCTCATTCTTTCTCCAGAAATGCACCTACTGCGGGCGTAAGCACAAACAGCCAGCCCTTGAGCAAGACTGAAGTACGGAAATGTCCTCCTCCACACCTACCAATCCAATCCAATCCAATCCAATACTAGTTAACATCATGGCTTAGAACAACAAATTCCTCTATACTTGCCACATACAAGTACTACATTGTAGTCGCAATCGCCGTTTTACCTCCTTTTGAAGTTTTATTCAGTAGCACAAAAACGTGATTGCTGTTAGGGGAAACACAAGATAAACATTTAACGGTCTATAACATTTCCTCTTTCAGATAAAATAAATACTAAATTAATCAGATATGGCGTTATGCTACTCAACTGGAAATTCAATACTATAATATCAGTTTTGATATGGTAAGAAAGAAGAATAAGAGCATTGCTTAATAAAAACAACTTACATCGTAATAAATAATAGATTATTAAAATGAGAGAATCTAATATGGTTTTAGAAGGAACATTAATACTTTGTATTAAACGATAAGAAAAATATTAACATTGTTTTAGAGATTCATATTTCAGAATCGTGTCCCTCTCTCTGTTCGAAATTCTGACATACTTTCCCAACAGACCTCCAACAAATTACGACCAATTTCAGCTGCAGAACATTTTCGCGTGTTTATTACCAGGATAATAGTGTAAGTGTTAACTACTCAACAAATATTCTGCTACATTTCTCAGTATAATCTCGATTTTACCGATAATAAACATTTTGTAAACTCTCTTTGGGACACCTCTCATGTTTTGCTGCTCATATTTTGTACAGAATTTTTGCAACCTAAAGCATTGAATACCACACAAATAAACAAAATCATGCAAAAAATTGATATATTTTGAAAGTAGCAAAACTTACCTTAAAGCACTACCGTTTAATTTTGCAATTAAAATTTTTAAAATAATTTTCTATTATTTAATAATTTTTAATTTTAACTTTTACTTTTAATTTTTAATTGTTTTTAATATACTTTTAAAATAATTAACTTTTAAAAGTAAATGAAAATAAAGCAAAGTTTTACTGAAATTATAGTAAAAATTTAAACATTTTTGAATGTTTATTTTAATTTTTTACTAAATCAGCATGCACTATAGCAAAAACCTTACTATTTACTTAAATTTAAATCTCTCGGTTTCATTTTTTTTTCAAATTTTTGCAGAAAACAAAAAGTTCAACGCAATGTCCTCCCCACCACAATCACTTAGATTTTCACTGAGTACGAGGATAGTTAAAAAAATCCGGTAATGTTCCAGGAAATGGCGCGAAAATTTGCTAAGTGATTTTGTTGGCAAGAATCAGTCATTTTACGGTCTAGGGCAAAAGTTATTAACATCTGATTGTAAACTAAATGGAGGAAAGTTAATGAATTCATTGCAGTGATTAAGCATTTTTATTTGAATAAACTAACAACCGAGTAAATAGCTAATTGGGTAAAATTTACGAGAGCTATCCGCTAATGTTGAAGACTAGTTATTTCTAAACGTGGCCGTACAGACACCGAAGATGAAGCGCGCCGCGGAAGCCTATTTGAAATCTGCGCAAAGGATACACTAAAAAGATCGTAAGGTAATTGAGACTGTAGAGGAGTGTACAATATCCTCCTCAAAAATTATGTACAAAAAACTTTGTATACAATGAGTGCCGCGATAAAGCATGCGAAAAAAGATTCAGTGCAGTGTTTGGCGATGTTTAATCGAAATTCCAAGGACGTTACGCATCAATTCGTCACCATGAACTAAATTAGGATGCAATTATACACCGTAGTCAAAGGCGACACTCAGAGTGAAAAACAGTGAGGGGTAAAGGGAGCCGAAGAAGAAGAGGACCGTGTTTTTTGTTTTGTTTTTAGTGCATTTTGGCTAGGAAGGTGATTATTTATGTTTTATGATAAGGTAAGGAATAATCCGAGTAGGTTATTTGGAAAAGGGAAGCCTTTTGTAGGTACAGCACAGCCGGACCGTTAGAAAGACGAATTGATGGAAAAATTGCTTGTGCTCTTTCGCCAAGACAAAGCGCTATCCCACACATCGACAGTCACAATGGCAAGAGCGTACTAATTGCACCTCGAATTAATCCCTTATCTAATCATTTCCCAATATTCAACCTAGCAACTTTTTTCCTGTCTCCAAACGTAACAACGTGATTCAGCGGGAATAGATTTTTTTCCCGGAATGAGAACTTATCGACAAAATTTATTATTTATTTTATATACTTTTCTGACATGTTGAAAAAATAGACAAATCCAACTAAGCGCTCAATAGTATGTTAAAATAAAATTGATACCGTCCAAAATACAGTTTTTTTTATTTTGATAAAAAATTTAAATGACCCTCATATGTGAAAAGAGGTATATCCATAGTTGTAAATACTCTGGGTTCCTATAAAATATAAGGACATAATATTTTTAAAGAAAAGTTAAAAATATTAGAATACAGAGAGTGACAAAGCAAAGAATATCTTAAAACCGTTTAAAATGAAAGAAAAACTGTGTTTTAGACAATTTTAGTTTAATACAGCAAATATTTAATTATGAAATAGTCACCATTCCATCATACAGGATATATTAAATGTTCACATTATTTATTATACAATTTAAAAAATACAAAACCATTAAAAACAATTTAAAAGAAATGTGCATATAGAAATATTAAATTATATGATGACCGACGCGGCGACTACAAGCATCAGGGTTGGCGGGATCTACTAAAATTGCTACGTTGGCTTTGACTCAGTTTCGTTTGAGCAGTGAAAGAAGCAATACATATCTAATCCTGGAGTGAAATTTGCTAAGAATACTTTATGGTAAACACTAAGTCTAATTATTTTATTCCACAACAAGTGTGTATGTATGATTCGTAAGTATGTTCCGTGTCCGCTCGTGCTATCAGATTATTTCAGGAAAAATTCTCAGATATGATTCATAAGTTGGTATAGTATCCACAGACTTTAGAGTAGTCGAATTAAAGGATAACATCCGCCAATCTATAAATTTATTTTTTTCAAATTGAACTAAGAAGGGTTATGGGTAATTTCATAAGCAGATGTCAGAAATGTATGGAAAACAAAGACAGGCAGTTTCAGCATTTATTTGCATGATGGAGTGACTATGTTAACTTTTTAAGTGCATTATATTTTATTAATTATCACTAGTATTTCTACCACGACTCTTGTGTTATTCGGTAGGCCGTGAACGATGACTTACTGGCCGGTGCTGTCCTTACTACAGAATCAATCATCAGATAATTGGATGGTCTTATATTTTAACATGTATATAATTTCGGTATATTTCATTCAGAGTGACTAAAAGTTTAGTATATGCTTGTCTTAAAGGAATATTCTCTGTTGAGTTTGTACATATTTGATATGCATAATATTCACCAGCTTAATAGGAATATAAATAAAATATTTTCACTATTTTAATGGGCTGGTGATGTTTTTTCTTCTAACGTTTACATTTAGCAGAAATTCCGTTGATGAAATTATGCTAATGTTTAAATTGTTGATACCTTTTAGCAGCAGGTCGATTTGGGGAGAGGAAAACTTTTGATAGGTTGGGAAGAAATTGCTTCTACTTCTGTTGAAGATTTTTAAGAAGGAGGCTAAGAGTAACTAGAAAGAGGAAATATGTGGTGATAAACCGGAGGAAGATAATTAAAATAAATAAATTAAAGCAGGGGACTTTTGAACCCAAATTTCACCTGCTTAATCGGCTTCAAAATTTACATTTCCTCAGAAACAATTAAAAACAAATGACAGACTGCGGCAAACTTCTCGCGTTGCTACTGACGGAAGTCGAGTCGCTGTGATACTTAACGTCGTTCTCTCCCTCTCTTCAAGTCGAATTAAATTGACGCCAACTCGTCTTCCTCGCAAATTGGAGACAGATGTTGGGCGGTGTCGACTTGCAGCTTAACAGCCAGGTGGGAAAGCTCTGTTTTTTCATTTTGTAACAAAGGCTGCCGCACAGGACGGTGCTGTTTGTATAGAATAGCTCGGGCTTCTCAATGCATTGCAGTGCGTTTTAATGGGGAATCAATTCTTTCGATGTCCAGTGACCCAATTCCCTTCAACCTTCAAATAAGATAACAGAATATGTAGCTCTGTTTATTAAGCGTTTATGAGAGATATACTTTCCCAAAAGAGACACAAACTTCAGCCGTTGACTGAAAAATATATTATAACAAGAAAAAATAAAGTCACTTGGATAAAGACGACAATATTTCAAAACGATATCCTCTGCCAACTCATTTGTCTGATCGACATTCGAGTTCTTAGTAGGCGGATGGATGAAGCTACAATAGCCGTTTTCATTTCGCGCTCCAGTTGGCGGAAGGAAATGGACTGGTATATTGTCTGGCAAAAGAAAGGGACACAGAAGAGCCTCATTTATAATGAAATATAATTTAGTACAGTTACTAAAGAGAAGGAAAGCAAGGTTTGAAAAATAAAACTGGTCTACAAAAAAGATTTTTTCTTTGCTTTTTTATTCTTCCAACTGGATTTATGTAATATGGATGTTATGAATTCAAATATGTTTTCAGTTTTACTCATCGGGCTAGATTTTTAAACAAGATCTCATTAAATGCAATTTCTGATGAAATATTAAGTTTTAAGACGAATAGCTAAGGCAAAAATGTTGCCTTATAACTGTTTATAACTTAAATATTAATAATTATATTGAAAAAAAGAGAACTATGTGGCAAGAATAATACATTTCGAAACTTTTTTCACTATTATGAAGAAGAAAAGTTATTACTTTTTTAAGTTCTGATATGTCCTTCATTAGTGCCTCTTTTCAAATACCAACAGCAACCAGCCATCATTTACACATTCCAATGAGCTCGATAGCAAGTTTTCATTGTTTTAATGTCTCTATGAAACCGCCATCTTGTTCTTCACTCATTGCACCAAGATTTGCAGGGAAGTAATCAATATGACTGCTGAGAAAATATATTTTAACACTCACTACATCCTAGATTTATAAAATGTTGTAACATTTCCTCCGTTTTTTTACAGTTCTCAGATTTATTCTTACCAAGAAAGTTTTCCATCATTTTTTGTATATCAACCTCTGACTTTAACTCTGACATCGACTGAGAAAAGGTCTCATCCTGTATACGCTCACGAATCTGGGTGTCCATCCAAAATAACTACTGTTATCTTAGCTTCACTTTTCTGTGAAACTTTGTAACAAGAAAGTTGAAACAACCACTGTCCTTATTCAGAGCAGTAACAAATTGCTTCATCAGGCCTAACTTAATATGAAGTGTAAGAAGAACGTTAGAAGGAGAAACTAACGGTTCGTACTTAATATATTTTTTTTCTCCAGGAAATAAATCGCTCCTTTGAGATCATTTTTTTCTGGCCCAATGTTCTTATTTGGCCCTACTGTCCTATTCACAAAGTGAACCGTTTATTATTTTATTTAAATCTCTCAGTATATTCATTCTATGTATCTGCTCAATGAACAAATAAAAAACTCTTACTTTCTATAATACCGATTTCTGAAAAACTGTAGCCTGATGAAACAAAACTAAGGCTGGTTTGAGAGATTTCATGTCAGAAAACATGAGCAGTTTTCATTCGCAAAAATTGTGTAGACCAGTATATTGGTAAAAGTTTACAAAACATAATAAAGTTTAAGACAAAAATATTAGCATTTGCACAACTAGAATAAGGTCGCACAATTTGGATAATTTTTAATACTCGTTTTTACGTTAGTAAAAGAGTAATTGTTTTAGATTTACTGATGAAAAATAGTCCTGTTTGGAAGCAAAATGACAGATGATAGAATATAAAAAAATCTCCGATTTTATACAAGAAACCACGTTATATGACGAGAAAGTCTGTTTGTGTATGAGGTGCAGAAAATACATACACAGTAATAGGGCCTATGTTTGTTGTAAAATACCATGATGCAGAAGGATATAGGAATGATATATTCATACTATTTTATGAACAACTGATTTATATTTTATATTAACAACAATTGTATGTAAATAACAAGTTGCTGAAAGGATGCCAGAAATTGTGACTGAAACAGAACATTTCCTGTTATAACTTATAAGTTACGGGTTATTTGCATTGTGTGCGATGCCTTAACAGGAAAAACGGGCACTAAGCACTTTTAAATTTTCGTAATTGTAATTGTTTTGCGAGAACTTGAATCAGCTGCACTTCGCCCGCCGGGAGTTACCGCTAAGACTGCCGAACTGCCAAATGCCTTGAAACACGACAAAACCATGAAATACCTGGTGTAATCACTGAGCCACGGAATGTAACCAAAGCATTTCTTTTGCATTATAAGTTAGTGTTAAATAAACAAAATAATATTTTATAGATATTCAGCTGGTATTTCCCTGGAATATTTTGCATGTTTCTTATAAGAAGTACACGCAGAAGAAACGTTTGAGAAAGATGCCTGTTTCAGACCTTTTTCCTCAGTTCTCATTAATAGCAAATGCCTAGAAAATACCCTAAGCTTAGACCTGAAAGGGGAAGCCATTATTTTATAACATTTTAAGTGTGCTTCCTTTATCTTTAGAATAACTTTTATATTATAACACATTTAATTATTTTCTATCTCAGATAATTGAAATTATTAGCGTGATCTATAATTTTTCTATCAGTAATTGATTTTTTTTTTTTTTTTTTAAGGATTCTCTTTAACATCTCTATCACTTGTCTTCTTGCCATAGAAGGACTCCACGAGTTCGAAATATAGCGATCTTAAGTGTGACTTTTCTTAGTGGTTTATCCTGTTCTAATTTTATAATTACTACCAGACATGGCTTTTCCACGAATAAATAATATAAGATTCTGACCCTTCCTTAATTCTCCTATTGATTAGAAGAACAATTGAAAGAGGAGCAGGAACAGGATGAACAGTATATCCTCCACTCTAAGTCTGCCAAAATAGTTATTTAAATAATGAATAAAAATTGTTTTAAGTAATTTGGTTAATTTCTTACATTGTTAATAGTGTTACTTTATTTTTATTTTATATAAAATGGGTATTTTACTATGTTCATTCCAAATTCTTTTGCGTTTACTGGTGTTTTGAGTATGAAAGAATTGGGTACGCTGGATATAAACTCAGTTGCCGCGTGTGAAACCTACAGACGAGTGCCGCGGCACATGAAACTGAAAGTGGAACTTATAACGAGTACTGTGAACTTTTTCTGCGTCGAACTGAATATCTTATAACTGCATGTCTCGCTGCGTATAAAACTTAAACTGCCTATCTTAGCAACGTCGAACTTATAACTACTTTTGAGAATTGTCTCGCAGTGTGTGAAGTTCAGAAGTGTTTCTGCAAACTGCTCAGGTTTGTCGAACTGAAAACTCTGAGCAGCCGCCTCTAATATATTAAATTCAAATCAAACTATCCTTGACTTTAACGATGCTACGGGGTTGCACACAATCTTCGCGCCTGTCTTTAAAAGTTCAAACATACACTTTCCATTGATTGCTTTAATTTCCCCTGCCCACGTTCCATTCGCTATTTTTTTGAAAGTTTTAAAACATATATCAGCATTGGGTTTAAAAGGCTGAACCTGTTGAGTTCAGAAACCTTAACGATTTTAACGTCCTACAGTTTATTAATCTTGCTACAATATAGCTTTTAAAAAAAGAAATGGATTTCACACTACTCTCGGGTTTCTTTGTATAGTTTTTAGGACCCTGTTGACTTTCCAGGCTACCGTAAGAAAACATCAAACTTTCTATTTTATACAATTCTTACATGGAAGTTAAAGCTTATGAGCTAATGACCAGCGTATGTACATTATATTTATATTACTAATTGCAATAACAAAGTAAGATGACGGGACTTACATAAATATATATTATAATTATATTTCAGGGAGAGTGGGCCGTAAGTACTGTTTCAGCATATAAAGGAATTACACATCAGTAATAGGCAGGATGCTCTCAAATCCCTACGACCATTAATCAAATCCAAGCTGTATGAACTGTTCATTGCAGAAACCACTCTTGTTTATAATACCCCCCACACAGCAACAATCAAATTCAGATGGCAAATACTCCAGCATCTGACATGCAGCATAAATTTCCCTCTGTCACATTAAACTTTACGGGAAATAGAGGAATCCTCTTTGGTGTCAAACAAAGAGGCGCAGGACACTTTCTTCTCTGCACGAAAATTTGAGCATTCAGTTTGCATCATGTTGAGGGTATTATTTTAAACTGATCTTCGTAGTAAACTCGTATTCACTTGTGCTGAGCAGGACGAATTTCGTCCATTTTAGAAAATAGATACCCGAAAACACTCAAAAGCTGTGTATTTTTATAAATAAAACATAATCATTTCGAAATTTGACTTTTTTCAATTCTTGTGTTGTAAAATCGCCTAGTAGGTATAAAATCTCTGTTGCGAAATAACCTCAAAGGTCTGCAGGAATATATCAACTCCATGGTTCGAATCCCGGTTGTGATCTCGACTTTTTACTATCTGACTCTGAGACCAGAATAGTATCTGCTAGTCATACAAATCTGAGCATGCGCAAAGAGAAATTTTCCCGGGTTCACGTCTCTTTAGTTACACTCCTTGGGGTCAAAATCTACTTCCAAAAATATCCAGCTATTTTATAACTTGTTTGTGTAACCAAAATGCTCATCTGAAGCTTCATTTTACAGTTCCAAAACACAAGAATTCAAAAAACAAATAATTTCTTTGTTGCTCAAAAAATAGTATTATTTTCTGCCCTAATTTCGAAACTTTGACCCTGATGCGCAAGGGTCAAATTGCGATTGAAAGGAATGCTTTTTGCGCTGAGTTTGTAAAAACGGGACGCAGCTTTTGCGCTCTATAGAATATCGATTTTCGAACATCGATGGAATTCTCCCACTATATTATACAGTGGCAGCTGCTGAAGGGCATACATAGAGTATTTTCTTATATACTTTTAGTCGTGAATAGTTGTGAATAGTCTGTACAGAAATTTTGCATCCGTTTCCAAGTCCCTAGAATAGTTTTTAGAAGAAACTAGTCATATAATCGCATCCGCCCACTCCTCACTTTTCTTGCAAGGCTTTTGGACAAAACATGGTACACTGCGCTCCCCATGTCTGTCAGTTTCTTTATAGTAATTTTACTCTGTTGATGGCGATCCCGAAAATGAACTTACCAGAAACTCATGAAAGTTGGAGAGTGAAATATTGCAAAGCAAACTGTGCTAAGTAAGGCACTTTTTTAAAACATTAAAACTCTGAATACCTACTTTCCGAACAGCCTTGCATGTTTATGACTGTGTCCTCTATTCAGCATAACCAAGTTAGATGCACTATAGCTCTAATTAAGAGTGTTTTACTACGGAGTCCTTTCTTGCAAAAGCGTTAATAAGTTTTTCGAATGAATTAGATATGTGGTTAGAGGAGAAGTATGTGTGGAGGCATTTGACAGTATCGAACACAAAGTTCAGCCTTAAATACAAGAGTAAGCAAAGAGCTGTCTAACGCAGAAGGAAGAGTAAATTAAATTTCTTTTTATAAATACATGCCATGACCACGGTGGAAATGAAGTAAAATTTACAATTACTGCTTTGTTGCTTGGTAAATGTAGGCAACAGAAATCACTGCATATTTTCTTACTTTTGCCATAAATTGTTCACATTTACTGAGCATTTAATAGGGCAATGTGGTTTTCCTTCTAAATGTTGAATATGCATTGCTGCTATGTTTTTGTGAAGGTGCTTGGGTGTGTTAGCACATTTAATTATCATCTCCTTTGGCTTATAACTTTTAGATAATAGCAGCATGGTAATTCCAAAACTTTTTCAAAAAATAAATAAATAAAATAAAACTAATAATCTTTATATCCAAGTTGATTTTATTCAGATTAAGATAATGTCGGTTAAATGTTTTGAAAAACCAATAAACAATTACTAAAATAAAAAAATAGCTCATTAGAATGTATCCAATTCAGTTTCATTGCTTTTATCGAACATCACATTTATTTTGTCATTGAAATAAATTTTGGAAGAAAAGGAACACAATCTCAGTTGGTATGTTAAGGAAACAAATTCTTGGACACCATTATCATTGACGAGGAATTTATATTGATGAGTATAACACCCAATTACATAAATCCACACCTAACTAAAAGAACTTAATTTATTTGCTAATGAGCTGTTCTCTAGTGCAGAAACTATACAGTGGAAGAATATGCAACGTAACACGTAACGGTGCATTTCCATCTTGTACCAAGGCCGAATGCTAATTGTTACCAATTCTCTCAAAAATTTATAAAGTAAAATATATCCATCATTTACCACTCTGGTTAGACAATGTTTACCAGCAAACATTAGTTTATTGTAATATAATCGTAAATAAAGCAAATTGTTTATTCTGCAAAGCTAGCCAAGTGGGGTCTTTAGGGGAAAATCGAAGACAAACGTTTGGCCGCCTAAATCACCAGATCTGATATCCGTAGACTTTTCTTAGGAGATTGCACAGTGTATCAAATTGAATGCCAACGATTCATCTCCATACTTTGAAGAGACGAACTCGTCTTGAGATTCAAAATTTCACTTTGTGGAATATCGTCTCGACAACTGCGTATTACATGATTGCTCATGAAAAACCGTACACCTACACTATTGCAAATTATTTTTGTTTCAGAGAATCCATTTCTCATGGTGGGACTGTGAACACTTCCTTACTGCACAAACCGCTTGCTCGTGTTGGAATAGCCACCATTTATGGAGATACTACAAAAGAAGTTTATTTTCCTTTCCCCCCTCCGCCAGAATTATTTCATTATCTGGCTCGCCCTAGCCTTAGCTGAATGCACTTTCAAGGCTGGTTCTCCTAGTTTGGTCGGTCTTTTGTAGGCCACCCATCACAAATATTGGTCACGTTGAAATCTGTTGATCATTAAAATTACAACTCTTAAGTTTTCAGAAAATGTTAACTGTTCAAATTAAACGAGTCTCTCATTAGAATTAGAGACTTATTTTTTTTTTCAATCTTGTTTTTGGATGCCATGACACCCATACATTGCATAAAATACATAATGTACCAAACCTAGGTACATTTCTCTTTGACATATACATTTCAAGGCCTGAGCTTTCTTTTATTTGTGTTTAAAACTGGACACCTGTGTTAATTAAAAGAAAAATTCTGTCTATATATCACTATGTCGGATTCATTTTTTAAAGGGGAGTTTGTTCCTATGGTGATAAAATAATTTCATTAATTTAATGGTCTTGTGGACAGTTTTTATTATTAGAGACAACATAAAAATACGTTTTTTTAAGAGAGGGTAAGGAAACTCTGATTATTATGATGATAGAATATGGTGACTGAAAATATACATAAGTGATTTGTAATGTTTGAATTCCAAAAAATTAATTCTTTTACCGAAACATTATTGTGCTTATATAGAAGGAGTTAAATAACTATATTAAACCCCGAGGTGACATGTTGAAATAATAAACTTTATTAGAATTCACGTTTTGATTTGTGATGTGTGTTTATCCAGAGTTTAAACAAATTCAGAGAAATGCCAAATTCATGTAAAGAACTAAAGCCTTCCATGGATATATATTATAGACTGTCTTTAAAAATATTATCGATGACGTTATAATTTCCATAGCAATGATAGTCAAAGTATTCTTGTTCATAAAAACAACATTTAAACTATACCATTAAGATCTTACATATGTGAAAGTGTTCTAAAATAAAAACTCTTCAAATTATTGTTTTTGAAATTGGGCGTTATTTTATTAAAACCCCTGTACACTTACATCTGATAAATTGGCGTCTCAAATATTGTCTTTCCGTAGTTTGCATCTTAAGGTAAAGTATCTGTTAGGGTTTCATCTAGGAAAGAGTCTGTCTTGGTGGTCTAGTGGTAATCATACTTGTCTCGTAGACCTAAGATTCTGGTACACTCCCGGCCAGAGTCGATGGGTTTTTTCGGCCGTAATGTGTGAAGAATTAAGTTTCAACACTTCATTTGATAATTTGGTAAGTAATGAGCTTCTTAAATTTGTTTGTGTATTGTTGTATGGTTGGTTTTATTGTTCTATTTTTCCGCTGATCACCGAGGCTCGAGCGATGCTCTCACCCATAGGAAAAACCTCCGGAGGAAAACAAAACTGATAGCATGTTATGAATTCGAATGGAAGCTTCAGTACCTACTTGCGAGAGGTGCTTTAGAAACTTAATGCCATAACTTGAAATTTTAACAGGCCACCCAGGTTCCCTATCTCCAATTGTTTGTCTACAGCCTGTATACCATATTCGAAATTATTGCAGTATAGTTCATAACATCCACTATGGGTCTACAGAGTTGTAAAATTGTGGGTAGAACGTCACTTATTTATAAATCTACATATATGAAGCAATTCCTTTGAAAGCATACAACAAATATAGCACCTTAATTTATTTACATTCGTTTGAATTTACTCCCGAGCATTATCCATTAGATAACTAATAATCTATCTGTGATATTGATCGATAGCAGATCAAAGAGATCCCGCTTAAGGAATACAAGAAAAATGTTTTTTATTTACGCTAGAAAAAAGTTACAGTGCTGTGCATTAATCACATGATTGTTGACTTGTGAATTTTATTGTATATTAAATATTTACCTAGTAGCTAATTTTATAATAGGAATTTGGTTAGTGTTAAACTTCATCAAGACATACAAAAGTTTACAGGTTTAAAAATCATTTAAATAAATGTAATCAAAAATAAAAGTGATAGACAGAGACAGTGAAATAATTATAACAGGAAAAAACATTCTAAAACGTTCTCTTTAAAATATTGTGTAGTTATAGATTAAGTTATTAAAGATTGGAATATTCCCACGTTAACTCATTTTTTTTTACTAAGCAGCTTATTGTTAAGCTTTTGTTTTTAGTTTGATGTCAGATTTTTAGTACCAGATTGTCTATTAAGAGAGATACTAGTATGAACATGCCACACTCCTTACGCTTTCTGGGGGATTTAATGATTAATTTCGTAATGTTGTATATATTTTTACTGCTGCTATTTCTTTAAAATTTCCTCAGAACTGAAAAATGAATTAAAATTAGCATTTTCAGTTTAATTTTCTGTTCAGTTGGAGTTACTTCGCTAGAAAACTCGAACTTAAATGAATGGAAATAATACTACTATTATAAACAGAATACTGCAGAGAGACTGCAAAGTGTATAACAAGATGCGAAAAGCGACTGTTGTGCAATAACCTGCTATGATAGCATTTGTGAACATAAGTACAGAATTAGTCATAAGTATTAACGATGTGATGAGAAACAGCATCAAGAGGATAGCCTATGCTGACTCGGGCAGCACGAAATGGAGGAACTGTGTATGTTGCTCTTGCGAATTGGTGTTTTTATGCGTTGCTCTCGGTGTTAGAAGGTCTGATCATAGAGGATTCTGGGAGATGGGGAAATGTTCTCGATAACAAGCCTTGGGGCATCTCAATTTCTGTGCTGCTAAACTTTGTTCAGAGCCAGCCTGCCAATATTTGATCAAGAAGTATTTTAAGGGAGACTAGCAGTGAATTTTCAAAGTTCCACATTTTTAATGCATTTTTCTGAAATTTTCACTGTTGCATTGCTGTTAATTTAATATGTATACAGCATTCATTCAAATTGGGTGAATAATTTGCGAGCTATAAATTATTTCACAAGTTTTATTATGTAAATATGTCTCAATCAAAATGTTCCAAGCGGTTCATGAATTGAGAAAATTGGTTGGCATTTTTGCAATTGGAGCTTTTAACCATATACCAAATATATAGAAATATATTATTGATAAATTGATGAGTGAATTGTGATACTTTTTTAAATCTGTAAGAAATTTTAATCTTTAAAATTATACATTTTTATAAAAAATATTTTTTAAATTATTATTGGTGTTAGCACGTATTTTGTCCTATAGAATATTACGTGGGTACTTCTGCACATGCTGAGAAAGTTTAATTGAATTTAAATAAAAACTCATGCGCTCGGGACATTTTGAATGAAGCTGGAGAAAAACGCTGTTTTATAAAAAGTATGCTGAAAAATAGTGTGGTTTAAAAGGACACACGGAACTCTTTAAATGACTGCGGAAGGGGGGAGGCACAAAAAATATTGACTCTGTATGAACACAAAAGTTGAAGTAACCATTTGCAACAAAATAAGATTTTAGGTTGTTTGACATTTGTTTGACCCACTTCTAGTGTCCCTTAAGAACAAAGACAAAGCTTATGGAGTATTTCAGGCTTTAGTGGTCTGTTTGGGAATAGCTTTTATTTTCTGTGTCCTCTGCTCTTAACTCTGAATATTTATTTAATAACTATGGCAAACTAAATTGATAATTCGGTCTTCTTCAACGCAATACGTTTCTATTTTCCACTTAAGTTGCTGTAGATATCTATAATAAACTATCAAAGTAAAAAAGTGGTTTTGAAAGAGAGCAAGAAATGGAAATTATATCCTCACATTTCCAAGACTTTTTACAATTAAACTAAACATAATCGACATTTTATCCTCCCGTAACTTAGCGTCAAGATAAAAATCAGAGATTTATTTAACCTGTCACTATACCGTTTAGAAAATGTAGTTCTCTTCTGTTGCGACTTCCACCATTTACTGCCTGCATTATAGTGCTGATGGACGAGCCGATATGCCCTCACCATGCCCTTCTGCCCTTGAGGCAGATGTTTCAGTTGCAGCGCTGGTATAAATGGCAAAAGCAACCTTAAGTCAGCAACCGGCGCCCATTTAACGAGGTTCCCAGTCTAGAGGAAAGGGTTGCATGCTATAGTGAGGCCGGCAGGTGGTGGAGTTTGAGGCGGCGTGACTGTGGTGTAATAACATAACTGCTGTATACGTATTGATCCAGTCAGGCAGGACCTGTTACTGCATTCGGTCAGACCCAACACGTGGCAAGGAGTCATGTGCAAGGGTTCCTCCACTTTTCCGTGCCTTTAGCCCATCCGACTTGTGACTGCAGCCGCAGCGACTTGCTTGAACAATGTCAGAGCAATCGAAGGTGAAGCGCGGATCTGGAAATTAAAGTCTGAAAGAATTTGCTTAACTGAGGTCTTTGTGCGAGGGCGCTTCAAGCATTAACAGCAAATGGTACATTTTCATTTTCTACATGGTCACTCAGCTTTTCCATACATTTATCACTCCGTTGCATTAGCTATGTCCAGATACCCAATGCTTATTACTGAGCATGCAACTAGAATTGCACAGCTCATATGGTCTCATATTATTCCCAAATCGTCATCTCAAAGCGTCCAAAGAAGAAGAACTCCCTTGAGATGACTTTGTATTGTCGACTTCAGCACCCCCTACAATATTGCTGCATTCGTTGTTTCACCCTTTTCCTTACAGTGTTCCAAAATTGGTTTTTCTTTAACTCAGAAGAGAGTCAACGAAACCTGAGCGGTGTACTCAGGTTTCGTTCCTTGTGACAATGCGAGCCAGCTGTAATGGCCTCTATAGAAGGATG
This sequence comes from Metallyticus violacea, assembly GCA_030762175.1. Lineage (NCBI taxonomy): Eukaryota > Metazoa > Arthropoda > Insecta > Mantodea > Metallyticidae > Metallyticus > Metallyticus violacea. Next base: position 50,183,284 of record CM060833.1, on the reverse strand, counting down.
AGCCAGGGGCATAACTACATGATACACAAATGGCATGGAGGAAGGTCTCTTTTATCAAGACCCATATTCCCATCTGACATTCTCTCATAACTGCAAACGTTTGTACTTCTGGTTTATATGGAACTCTTGTAATTCAGCTGTTAAAGTACGCTTTAAGTCTTCTGCAGCCAATTCATGAATTTTTAGGAAATCTTTCAATCGATTTAACCTTCCCCCCACTGATATATCGTATTATCAAACAAATGACATGTATGTGATACAGAAAAAAATTGCCCTTTCTATTTCTTTTCTAATATCATTCCTATAGATAGGATAAGTTTCTCACTTCACATATTTCCAGCAAAGATGCTTTTTTTTTCAGACCATAAAAAACAACCTTAATTTGTGCCGTTTTGCTGAGTAAGCTCCTATAGCTTTCGGTTGATTATCAACCGAAAGTTGGTTCATGTCCAACTTAACAGTTAAACCCAAACGCAAAAATAGTCTTGTGATATCAGTAATCCCCCAACATCTGGTTCCTAAGAAAAGAGAGAATACCGAGCACTGGTCATGCGCTATCTTTCTGTCAGCCCAAGAGAACGCAGAAATAAGCAGGAGATAGGCAAACCTATCTTGAAGGTAGAATTCTTTGCTGCTCCATGAAGGTATAAGCTAAAAGCTTAATATTTTCCGAGTTGGTGCATGTACTTTTCACGCTAACGGAGGACCTGCATGTTACCACTAGTACAGTAGAAAGGAAATGAACTTATTGCGTAAGACACATTTAAGAACTAATCGATTATCCATCGCTGTTTTTATGCATTGTTTTAAAAGTTGACCAGGAGAAGAGAAATAAATTATGGCATTTTCTTTTGGGTTTGGGCCGCCCCTGCGTGCCAGAAAGTCATCTCCATCGTCGTACCGCACCGAAAAGATTGTGAAACTCTACACATGAATCATCTTGTGAACGCAGTCAGCATACTAGACATCTATTGTGCTCATAAATGCCGATACTTGAGAACCTCAGTGACAAGATGTGTACTCGATGCAGATATCCAAATACCTCTCTAGAACTTCTAAAGCAATGCGCATTTTCACCAATAAGGGCGTCAGCCTAATTCCCATTCTCACCGTGACGATCGGATGGACAACCAGAGAGTTGTCACGGGTTGGTTGGTGTTCTCCCCGCTGTTGCAGCATTGTGAGTTTCATGCCCTCAGAACGCATGCATCCCTGCAATGCAAACAGCTCACAAAATTCCTGGGGTTCGAACGAATAATTGCCCCAAAATTCAGTCAAAAGCCATTTACTTAGCCTGAATTCAACGGTGTTATTAGTTCTTCTATAAAACGCCGCAGTTGTACTCTGAACTCGCCCTTCTACTACGCAAGCCGAGATTGTGAGGGGGTTTGTACCGCATATTTCGAAGGGGTAATTGTCTTCCGAGACTACTACTAAATTTAGTTTTACAGGAAAACTAATATCCCCACTGACTTTATAGACCAGTAAACAGCTTATAACTGCGGAGTTTTTCGAGCCTGTTAAAAGAACCTGCTAATGATGAAATGACCATTGAATTCAAAGGTGCGTAAATGACCTGTAACTGAAATATGATGCGGTTTGGTTTGTTCGAACTCGAGGGTTTTCCTCGTACCAAGAGCAGTGTCTAACAGCTTCTCGAAACTCATGTCAGGAAGTTTGAAATGTCTGGAATATTTTATGAACACTGTCACTTTGCTTTTACTTTTTGAAACATCTTAAACGAGGTGACAGTGAAAAAAACATTGATTCTCTAATATCTAACATGAATTAATGATCGATGAAATACATAGATCAATTTTCTGAGTAGAGCAGTGTGGTAAGAACATTCAAGATTTGTGATACATACCCAAAAATAATGAAAAAAATGTTTGTAGTACTTGTATATAAATATTTACCAATCATATAATAATAAACTAGGTGGATCTTAAGAATATAGCAAACTCTTTTTTTAAAGTTTGGAAATTGTAACAGTTGACCTAAACAGCAAATTTCGTTTCGCCGAATAGTATGTAGCAATGAATGTTAATTGCAGCATAATGAATAATTAGGTCATGGTCGGGGAAAAAAAACTGTGTCATTTTCTGGAGGTAATAGAAAATTTGCAGTAGGTAACTATGGTTTTGCTTTCCCAAAGCTTGCAGCTATATTCGAAATTAATTTAAAAAGCGTTTTAATTCCGTCATTCGGGGTTTATTTGTTGTTTTCCAAGTTTGCACTTAAATTTCAAACTCTTTCAGGTTTTGGGGGTGTAAAAATATTTCATTAGTAGGCAAGTAGCGTATTTGAAATATTTTAAATAAATTTCTGTAGTGTACAAAAAAAAAAAATGGGTGGGCAAAGCCGCCTACTTCAGGAGGAAAATTTGCCCAAACACTGCACATCACAGAATCCATTTTTGGGCAATCACACACTTTTAGAATATATATTTTTTTTCAAACAACGTCTTATTACGATTTATTAATTATTTTTTACCAAAATCTTTTATAAATTTAAAAGCACTTAAATGAAACAAGCTTAAAAACACAATTAAAAAAGAATCATGCAAAAATCACTTAAAAAAAAAGAATGACACGTCTTGTAGAAAATAGAAAACTCCCCATCTTTCTTAAGCTGTTTTTTTTTTCTTTGAATTTGACATCCCGGAGCTGCATACCTGTCTCGTCCGGTAAAGTCGGAAATGAGAAGTTTCTCCTTTATCACATGTTCGCAGAAAAGACTTCTAAGTTTTCTTCGTTACTCATTCAAGATCTCTGCCATATAATGTTTGACTGATTTCTTTCCCCCGAATTCCACGATAACAAAATCTTCAAATTTATATGTAACATTGGGTGGGTCCGTAGTCCCTTTTCTTCCTCTTCGCTGTCTTGTCTCATGCTCTGTTGTGCAAGGACTGGAGTCACACACAGAAATTCCCAAATTGCTCTACACAACTGTTCGCTTTCTTTTTTTTTTTCTTTTTTTTTTAAGCTTTGGAAGTAGGTGTTGGAACATTGTTATCATTTGAAACAGAGGCAGGGTTATCATTGTTGGGGGCTAAATCGGTAGCTAAAACTGCTCTTCCTGAAGGGATGTTCAACCTCTTCCTCCTTACAAAATGCATACAAAAATTATTTGTAAATATCACAGAAGGATAGATACAAACTTGAGGTTCATTGCTGATGTCTTTCTAGAAATTATGTAGTATTTTCATTTCACTCAGAATGACTGCCTACTTAAAATAATAATAATAATAATAATAATAATAATAATAATAATTATTATTATTATTATTATTATTATTATTATTATTATTGTTATTATTATTATTGTTATTATTATAATTATAATTATTATTATTAGTAGTAGTGCTGTATTTATTTACAAAATATATTAATTACAAATCTAGCTCTACATGTTGCTCAGGTTCTGGGTCGGTAAGTGCGTTCCCAATACTCTAGGTTCATGAAGTTGCAAAAAACAATATTGAATTTTTTAAAATACACAAATAAAATAAACCGGAAATACTTATAAAAGCAAACAACTTACATTCCTCACATATATGTACAATAAATTAAAAAAATCGGTTGCATGCCTCTTCCGATCTGAGCTGTCTCACTTTGTTTAAACAGTTACCTACTCCCTCCTCCTCGTTCCTATCTCGTTCCAGCACTGGCATTGTCCTCTCCCCCATTAACAAACAGGGCCGGTAGATATCTTTTTCTCCATTCTTCCGTCTACTTGCACTACGCCAAACGTGCTCTCACGATTCTTTATCCATACATATAGGAAAGATTCTCATACTCTTTGTCTGCTACTTTAGTCAAAATTGGTAATTAAAAACACACCAATTTAGATATTGAGGGAGAAGTTTAAAACCAATTTTGATTACATTTTGGTTTCACATCTTGACCACTTTAAAATTTGAAATAACTTTTAAAGCGGATTATATCGTTGTCTGAAAACCTGGATTGTTATTTGAATTTGAACGATATAAAAACAACAAAAATCATCGAGAATTTAATGTAATGTAGTAATACATTATTTCAAAATGGTGTATACCCTACAAGAGAGAACAAAATATAAGCAGATTAGTCAGGAGTTCCGAAACTTGTATTTGACATTACCCAAAAGAAATTGTGTTTTAATTTACCAACTAACTTATTTTTTGTTCTGCTCAAATTCAAATAATAACCCAGGATGCTGGACAACTGTTTAAAATAAGAGATGTAATAACAATTGAATTCTCTTTAAATTTTAAGTAGCATAAACACTCCCTAAGATGACCAAACATTAGTGCTATTAGAAGATTTCGTATTCTTCACTTCGATGCTTTATTGTTTCAAGTTTTTGTAAGTTGCTGAATTTCACTTTTCATTATTTGGATGTTAAAAAAAAAAAAAGTGAACTAACTGACGGCACACGCACAAAAACTCATGGATCGATCCTTGGCGCTGCAGTGGCAACTTAAACAAAATAAACAGCTTAATCACGCAAACACAGAGCTTATCGTACCATGACAGTCGTCCCAAATGAACTGCGAATATAAGCAGATTGTTTAAAATTTGACGACAGTTGTACTCCTATACTGTAGATATTGCTCGTGTATGAGAAATAACACTTCACTTTTACCGTCAGAGAAAAGACACACGGAGTCTTACAGTATTTTTTAAAAATAATATTGTTATAGTAACCTGCGTCCTTAAAAGCTTCTAACTTTGCTGCAAAGTCTTCATATTATTGACGCTCCTCAGTCCGGTGGTGTAATGTAATCATTTGGCCTCGTAGGCCCAAGATGAATTTTTTCGAGCTTAGTATGGCTTCCTTCGGAAGGGAAGTACAACCGTGGATCCTGTATCACAGATTTAAGGCACTAAAAGAAACTCAAGCCTGAGATAATAGACCTCTAAGCAAAATTAAATGGGATGTTGATGACCTGGGATGTTAAAGAGAGTCCGTAAATAAATCAAATAAATAAATTCTCAACTCCTGTCACGCATCACGTGTTCTGGTGTAAAACCAATAAGTCCCAGGGTATGGCTGTGGAAAGATTTATATAGCTAAAATCACAGGAGAAGAAGAACGAATTTCTAGCACAAATTTCTTATTTTAGTTTTAAAAACTTTAAAAAAAAAATAATAAATGCAAATTTCCAAGAATTCTTTTTAAGATTAAAAATAAAAACCAGGATGTGCAAATTGAAATAATGATTACCAGCGTCCCGATTTAGACGGCAAAATATCTAAAAAATTATGAATAAAATTACCTAAAATTATAAATAAAATGATCAAATCATATCGTAGTATGAAATAATACGACTTTAACAATCCATTGTTTTAACTTCGGGGTGTGTTTGGAACTGAAATTAAAAATTTATTTTAATTAATTTATCTAAAAGGTCGAAGTTTTCTACTTTATTAATCCTAATTCTTTGAAGATATATGGAAATTTTAAGTATAAAAGGGTACTGTATTCGGAATTATTGCATCAGGGAACAATCAGCATGCGGAGGTTTTCGAAAGTGAGACGCAAAACTTTTTTGTACTTAGAGAAACACTTCTCCACATCTTGTAACATAACTGGAGAATTCTTGAAATGCACAGAGAGTAACTTCTTCAACAAAGGTAAAATAAAATAATTCACTTGTTGGCACTTGAAAAATGAGGCAAAAAGTTTTGTATTTCTAGAATGCTTGCGCCTTTTTCGATATATTTTCTCCACTTTCTGTTTCTACAGAAAATGTGTAATTTTGACTAAATCCACTAAACCTTCTAGGTTTGTATCATTTAACTGTTAACTTGTGTTTACTTGTGTTTTTGACACAAGGACAAGAAAAATATTGCCTGCGCTTCCGTTTGTAAAGTGCTCTTCAAGTCCATGCATCCCGGTGTTTCACTCCCAACAGAACCTGTCATCATTCGATGAAGCACCTAGACACATTCCGTAACTTACTATTGCGATTATTTCTAGATGGTTTGCAAGATCGTTCATCCGCCTGTAGTGCCTCAGTAGTTAAAAAAATCGCAAAACACTATTAAAAATAAATAAATAAAATAAAATAAAAATCGTTCATGCTATTGTAAAATGCTTCACTTCTGAAAGGAATTCCAACAAAAGAAAGCAAAAACATTAATAAAAACTCTCACACATGCACACGCACACATATGCAACAGACGTACATACAAGAATTCTGATATTCACATAAATTTTCGTCGGTCCTGGTGGTGTAGTGGTTACCATACTTGTTGCCTCCTATACCCAAGAACGCGGGTTCGAATCTGGCCAGGACCGATGGATTTTTTCGGGCGTAAAAATCCTAAGTATGGCTTCCTTCGGAAGGGAAGTAAAGCCGTGGGTCCCGTGTCGTACATTTACGGCACGAAAAAGAACCTCAAGCCTGAAAGAGAGGCCTCTGAGCAAACATTTGTCGGCCGTTTCACGCCCCGAGTTGAATGGGACGCTGATGACCTGAGAAGTTAAAGAGCGTCCATAAATAAATAAATTAAAAAAAATATATATATATAAATTTTCGTATTATTTATGTACAATGTTTATAGACAGTTCTTGCCCCCAAAACTGGTATTTCATTTAAGAAACTGTATAGGTTTACTACTGTTGTCTATTTACAATTAAGTCCTAACATACCAGTCTCAAAACAGACGCTCTCAAGCTACTTGTACTACGTTGAACTGAAGGTCATTTCATGAGGATAGAGCTTGACCGGCATTCTATTCCGGGAGAATTGCCTGTCAGTAGTGAAGGAAAACCAAGAAGCTTTAGATCTGGGGCAAGCATTTTTTTTTTGAGTAGTGTTTAACGCCCGTTTTTACTACTGAGGCACCACAGGCGATGAACACTGATGATACATGAAATGAAATGATAAATTGGGAAAGGATTTTTTTTTAAGGAAGGAAGCGTTCCAGGCCTAAGTTTAAGTACCTCCCCGGCATTTGCCAGTTATGAAGACTGAGGAAAACCTGGAAAAAACCCCAGTCAGGGAGGACGGTCCTGGCGGGATTCGAACCGCAGACCTCCCGCTCACGAGTCCATGCCTTAACGACCTCGGCCACCGTGGCGGTTGGGGCAAGCATGAAACCAGTAGCTATGAAGTGGGTGAGAGCGTTGGACCGAGGAAGGATATTTCAGGACTGGTAAAGAAGAGAGAAGGGAGAATTTAATGATACTAAAGAAGGGTGACCTTTCATTCGCCCATAAGATTGTTGAGTGAAATGGATTTGGATCGTACATGTTCCTAAAATGCAATTGACTTTCCATTCGGAAGGTGCGGAGAAATCGAGTTCACACATCGAGAGTGGAAAGCAGTCATTCTGTCAAGCGGGTCACAAAGCTTTAACTTCCGAGGATTTGGTTCTCACATTTTGTCATCTTAAGCCACCTTCACAAATGGAGCAATAAAACTCAGTGGCATTAGACGCGTTAAAATTGTGGCAAAAGGAAGGATGATGATTGGAAGCATTGTTGAATCAAGTCGAGGTTCAGTGGAACGAAGTCGGGAATGTTCGTGACTGGATTTTTTGCCTGAGCGCCTTTAATGTTATTTATGTTTCACTTGTGCAGCTGCTTTCCTAATATGGCTCCTTTTCTTTACCCTCCTCCGAACAACAAACCCTCTGGAACATTCTTCTCAGCTTCCAAAGGACGAATTACATCACTTTTACTTTCACTGTCTTTCCTACTTAGCCCAATACTAGTTAGACCTCTCCCTACCTAGTGCTGGTAACACTTTTCACTCTTCCCGGTTATTTTCCACTATGGTCGTGTCTGTGGTATAGGAGTAGTGGTTCCCCAGCATTATTTTCGGCCGTCACGGGCATCTAAAGCTGAAAACTACGATTCAAACTTGCTTCAAACATTTTCGAGGCTACCTCTTGACTTTGATATTTTCTTTTCTTTTCACAGTAATACACGTAACGAGCATTGTTCATCTCGGTTTCGTTTAATACTTGTATGAGATTTAAACAATTATTTGTGTTGGTTGCTTATTTTTAAGAGGCAAGTTATTTACAGCAGTGCTGGTTATACACAGAATACTTTAAAATGTCGGTCCTGGTGGTGTAGTGGTTACCATACTTGCCTCTTAAACCGAAGGTCGCGGGTTCGAACCCGGCCAGGACCGATGGATTTTTTCGGGCGTAAGAATCCTAAGTATGGCGTCCTTCGGAAGGGAAGTAAAGCCGTGGGTCCTGTGTCGTACATTTACGGCATGATAAAGAACCTCAAGCCTGAAAGAAGAGGCCTCTGAGTAAACTTTGTCGGCCGTTTCATCGAATGGGACGATGATGACCTGAGATGTTAAAGAGCTTCCGTAAATAAACAAACAAACAAAATAAAACAACTTTAAAATATATGATGTAGTGATCATTTTTAAGTCAATGATCGAAGTGTCTGAACTTTATTTTACAATAACAGAAATAATAAATCATAATTATGACTTACATTGCACCTTACATTCTTAAAGTCTTCTATGAAAGAAAGTTCAGAAAAAAGAAATAAAGAAAAAAATTTCTGATGCAATAAATAAAATTATCCCTCATCGTAAACCTGTAATTACTTTTTTGGTGTGACATCCTTGGTATGTTCTTTCTCGGATAACATCTCGTCATCATTGAATAATAGTAATAATTAAAATTGTTAAAATTAAAGATGTCGCGGCCGCTCTATTATTCTAAAATATGTAAGTATTTTTATTCTTATGGATTACCCTATGAATTTCATAGTTTTGTTTTATTTGATATTTTAAGCTCATAATATTCAGATGTAATAAGATATATACTTTAAGACAATTTTCTACTTATTGCTTAATAGTATATCATTTACGCAAATAGCATATTGAAATTTGTAATATTATCTAGTTTTATTCCCTCTAGCATATTTCTCCATGTAGGCATTACATCAAGAACGTTAAAATGTGTGAATGATATATTTTGCACTTGTATAAATAAAAATTGTAGATTTAAAATGTTAATCATAATTTCAGTACTGCGTTATGAACCTCAAAGCTCATATAATATTTTAGAGTGAATATATTTATCTAGAAACACTGTTCTCGATAATATATTGGTTCTAAGTTCGTTATATTACGTATACTAGTGTAGTACCAGTTATAAGTACATCTGAAAAGTTTACAACATATCTTTTTACACATTGTATACTTAGATTAAAGAACGAGAAAGCAAAGGAGCGGATTTGTAAGGTAAATGTGTTCGGTTCCAGTATACTGGGCTTCGTTCGCGCTGTTGGCACGATAGTGGCGAAACCTTTACGATGTTTTTTTTTCCACACCCACGTGTCTACCATATCGATCTTCTTTGCGATGTCTTGTCTTGGATATACTGTCAAAATGAACGTTTGTATCAACCTTGTAATAGAAGCCCTACACAAAACGCACTCAGTACAGTTTCCACCAAAAATGAAAGACCTGTAAAGGCATTTGCCGAGTTTTAGTCATAATATAAACCTGTGGTGCTTGTGGAGTTGCTGAAGATATATAAACATTATTTTAACAATAACTTTCTTTTCTTTTCAGGTAAGTTTCATGGTGCAGTAACTGTTAACTATTGGTATGTATTAATTTTATATTACAGATACAAAATTAACTGCAAATGTTAAATACACCAATTTACGCGATACAATATATATATATATATATATAATACAATATATATATATATAATATTAATCCATATCCATTATACACATATATTCATATCCATGCTAATGTGTATCACGCAACTTGAAACTGGTGTAAATCATCTTTGTTCCATAAAGTGGTAATTTACATTTAATTATCAATACAAAGAGGTTATTAGGGTTAAGGGCCACCTGAACGTGGTTGCTTATTAGGAAAGTGCAGCTCTGCAACCGAAAAGGGAAATAGTCACCGCACTAAATTTTGTACTTGTATTTTAATGTTTATATTTTTACCGAAGGCATGAAATGATACTACATTTAAAACTGATAATAGTAAGCACTAACTTGTGTTATAAGAGAGGTTGGAAATGATGCCCCTCAGCAGCAATACATTGCTGGTATCTGCGTATAAACTTTCTGTATTCATCTAACTTCTCTGCCATAACAAGAAGACGATTCAGAACATGTTTCTTGTCATTAATACATCCTATCTCCCTTTGGTAACATTTTTAACAAGTTGCGGAACAGTTTCTCTACCTTAAATAGGATTACTAGAACTTTTTTTGCAGTTCGTCTTACCAATCCTCTACAAGAATCCATTTTCTCATATGTACCGTACATAGAAACCCGTTATTCAGATAATATTTAAACCACCTGTGGTGTCTCAGTAGTAAAAATGGGTGTTAAACACTAATTAAAAAAAATAAAGCAACACTTTAAGGCCGGCCCCACGGTGATCTGGGGGTAGCAAGATCTTCTCTGGATCCAACGTTCAGGGCGTAAAAATCTCTAGCAAAATTCCCCTGGGAAGGACTTTATGCTTGGGTTCTTTGTGTTGGATTTACGGACGTTAAAGAACTTCGTAACCAAAAAATGATGCCCCTGGACAAAATTATTGGCCGTTTCATGCCTAAGAAATACATAACTTCCCTGGCGTTGGAGGAAATGAGCTTACCACTTGTACCTCTGTCGAGATATTCTGTCTTGGTAATTGAATCTTTTCTAACGGACGTGCCCCTGCTTCGGGACTGAACGAGGATACTGAGTAAAAAACGAAGAACAATCAGCATTCAGTAAAAGCAAGGAATAACATACAACCACTCGCTGACAAATGAAATACAAGCTGCTACTAGCACATGCACGATATATCCTTGACGGATGGATAAGTATGCAACTCAGTCGGCCCTTAACTCATTTAACCTATGCACATATGATAATCTTTAATTACGTTAATCCTTCTTAATTCATTCTCCGTGTTACACATTGAATAATAAGAGCTGTATATAATTATTATCTACTTTATTCCTGTTGCCTTACTTCGTTTAGCACATTCCATGATATTATAGGTTTAAAGCCGATATTGCTTATAAATATATATGAGCAATTATGAAAAAATTAAAACAAATATAATTTCAATGTTTATCCCAACAGATAATAGATGTATTAAATTAATATACTGCATCTACTTGAAGCGTTAATACACTGCCTAAATTATTGAAATCAGTGACGCCTCCAAAAATTTAAGTGTTTTTGAGCACAGAACAGCAAATACGGCCAAAATAATTTATTTTGATATTATTTTATAATATTAATAAGTTAATGCAACTGTTATATAATATGCAAACAAGTTTACACTTTGTTTTTGTATATTGGAATTATAAAAAATGTTAGTAAAATAAAATGAATATTAATGCCGATTTTTTAATCAATAGCTCTGCAGTCAACGCTTTCTATTATTTACTTGCAATGTATTGTATCTATGGAGATTATTTGTTTTGTTTGTCTCGAAGATAAACTTACCATTATCTGAAAGGTTGAATTGTCATTAATACCAAGAAAGTGTTATGATTTCACTTTCATAAATAGGTTATGAGTATTTTTATTAATTCAATAATTATGCATTTTGCAGTAAATATGAATGATTGATCCTGTTTTCAGTAGGCATAAATTGTTTTCTTAAATTATAATATTCAATACATGTTAGCACTTTAGTAAAGAAAACAATTTAACGACTTAATTGTTATTGTCGTAATTTTATGGAATTAATGTCATATTAATTATTTATTTGGATTATTTACGAACGCTCTTTAACATCTCAGGTCATTAGCGTCCCATTCAATCCAGGGCGCGAAATGGCCGACAAATTTTGTTCACTGGCGTATCCTTTAAGGTTTGAGGTTCTTTTACGTGCCGTAAATCTAAGAAATCGAGATAAACCATAGTTAGGACTTTACGCCGATAAAAATCCACGGACTCTGGCCCCGCGATCTTGGGTCAATGAGGCAAGTATGATTACCACTAGACCACCATTATTGATAACTAGTGTCCTAATGTAACATTCCATTAAATATTTTGATAAAAAATAAAGTACTATTTATAATATTGGTATACAAAATATAATTAATTTAATCACATACAGCCTTTGAATTGAGTTAAAATAAAATTTAAAACCAACGTATTTCAGCTCAAGCTTCTCCGCTATTTTGGCCAAATAACCTTTCTTTTGATTTTTTAATGATATTTGAGGCTTCGCCGTTAACAATTTAACAGGTTGGCAAAAATTATTTTTTTCTTTGTAGTCGGTAGATGAGTAAGTCTGGAGGGGTCTTAAAAGATCATCGATGACAGCATGAACGAGCTATGTCCTTCCTGTCCCCACAACTCCATCTTTCGCCACCAGCTCTATGCATCTTCATAACATCTATAGTATATTTATTTAGAAATGGGTATTTTCTCATGTTGTAATGATTATAATTATCATAAACACTTTTCTATAAGCAAAAATTCAAGTGTAGGAACTTCTTTACTTTCTGTATGAAACACCACCCCTGGTACAAACTTACAAAAAAAAAAAAAAAATAATAAAAAAAATAAGAGTCGCTGCGGGTAGCAAGGAATCTAAAAATCCCAAGTGGCTTTTCGGTACAGCACAGCAGTAGCAGCAGCAGCTTGAATCACCGCAAGTCCTTTGAGTTTTGCTTTTGAAGCCAGTTTCCATTCATTTTCCACATTTTTTCCGTCCTATATTAGTTCCAATATTTTATATCTTTATATTTCATTTATTCTAACTTCTGCCTCCTGCGTCACAAGATATACAGTAGAAGAAAATCTGTCATGATCTAGTGGTACCCACACTTGCCTCCTAAACCCAAGGTCGTGCGTTCAATCCCGGCCAGGATTGATGGATTTAAAAATAATCCTAAGTATGGCTTCCTTCGGAAGGGAAGTAAAGCCGTGGGTCCTGTGGGTCGTATATTTACGGCACGATAAAGAACCTCAAGCCTGAATGAAGAGGCCTCTGAGCAAAATTTGTCGACCGTTTCACGCCTTGATTTGAATGGATCGCTGATGACCTGAGATGTTAAAGAGCGTCCGTAAATAAACCAAATCAACAATAGAAGAAAAGTTTCGACAAAGTTAAAATTACTGAACAAATGCATGTGGTGGCAGGCAGGCGAGGAGATTGTAAGTTTTCTGAATGACGAATGAAATGCTTGCAATGCTTCAAGGTCAGAGCGGTGGAACAGGAGCGATGACCCTGGCAGAAGCGATTTTTCCGCAGCATTTCACTCGCATTCCTTTTGGTATGCCTTGAGTACATTAAAGATCCTTTGCTGTCAGAGTTTTTCATCTAATCAAGAGGCGAGTGAAGCTGTAGAGATGCAAAGCTGAAATAAATGCTTTGATCTTAAAGAAGCTCATGTTGACAAATAAAATTAGTGTTCAAATTAAAGACTCGTTCCTTCATTGTTAAGCCGAGAGATTTTCAAAACATGTTCGTAGACTGGACTGTCTTTAGAACTTAATATTGCAAAGCTGAGTGGTAATTTGCAGTTTCTTTTATATGGGCAGTAAAACAGATTGACTCTGCTTCACTCTAAATGACTTCTGCATTATCGGCATCGTTACCTATTCTAAGAGACACATTACACAGTATTTTGTTTTCTTTTGAATGACCCTTGTACAACTTAAAGCATAAGAAATGGATACCTCATTGATTTCTATCCACATTTCCATAAAAGTAGCTTATGACTGCGGCATTAATGCTGTAACAGTAGTCATAAAGTTGAGACGTTTCCTCTGGGGGAATGATTGCGTTCTAACTTCAGCGCACTCCAATAAGAAAATGTTATATTCACACATAAAGTTCTGAAGGGAGAGATAAAGGAGTCTTGGGCTTTTGATGCAGACAAACGTCTTTGTCAGGACTTCATCTTTGTCAGAAACAGCCAGGTGCTTACAGCTCATTTTAGAGTGTCACTTATACGATTCCTTGGAGAGAAAACGGCCAATTTACGTCTTATGTCTCTGCATATCCTGACGTCGTACTACATAACCTAAGTGCTACCTTTCTAGCTATAAAGTTACACAGTAACGTCACTTCATTGTTTAGGTATGAGGCCAGTGTTTTCAAAGTGGATTAATTGAATTATACACCTTTAAAATCGCATGTTAAATTGGAAAGTTTATTTACTGGGAATGGAACGTTGTGTTGTTACTGATAGAACCCAAAATTAAGTATATTTAAACCTAGACAAACGTTGTTGGTAAATTTAACATACTTCTGGAGTATTTAGGATTATGAAAACTACACAGGTTTTGAGGAATAATAGTTGAAATATGTAATGTAAAAGGAAATTTACTGCTTATATTTCATATATGACTGCTAGCTAAAAATACATATGGAATACACTAGACTCGGTCCAGATTGTGTGGTCTTTCAAAGTATTCTCTGTTGTGTTGAATGCCTTTTGCCCAACGCATCTGCCAGTCCTGGAACACATGCTGGAAGTCATCTTTTGAAATCTTAAAAACCGCCTGAGCATTTTTCACGATGGCCTCGGAAGTACCAAAACGCTCTCCCTCATTTTCTTTTTTCAGACAGAGAAGGAGATAAAAGTCACAAGGGGCTAATTCTGGGGAGTGTGGAGGATGGGGGACACACTCGAAGTGTACTCGCAGCACCATCTTCTGTTCAGGGGTTAGGACCCACCGCGCACAAATGCGTCTCATTTTCAAGTAACCATACAGAATCTAAAGTGTGCGTCATTGGAAATGTGTAACGTGTCTACAAGTCTGTCATTTTTATTCATCGGTCTTCACGAACGCTAACTGTGTTAATTATGGTTTTGTTTACTGTTGTTACTGGAGTACCTGAACCGCCTTGCTTTGTTGTTGAAACACGACCCTCCTTAAATTCCTTGAAGCAGCAAAGTGCTGACGATTGTGGCAGAACATCATCACCATATGCCTGTTGCAACAACCTGTCAGCGTCCATACCGGTCTTCTGCAAAGGAAAACAAAACTTCAATGCAGTATATTACTCTTCACGAATCAACGCCATTTTGTATGTAGGCGGCTGGCGAACTGATGGTAGTGCTCGTCCCTAAGTAGAGACGCATGCGCGAGTGAACGTTTGTGTTTGTTCACAATTTGGGATGATCTGTTTTCATCTCTTTACTGTGCGCGATAAAATAGCCCAGCTTCAACAATTAAAGCTAAAATATTTATCTGCATGATAACAAAGTGAATCTCCTATCAAACAAGAGGGTGTTCCAGAAGGAGTAAAAATTATTGACACAATGGGCAGTATTTGAAAGTGGTAGACAGACTCTTGTTGCTGATGATGATAGTCCTTAAGAGTTGATGAAAGTTGTGCGGCGTTGTGTGATGGTCAGTTGTTTCAACTAGTAGTGAGTCACTTGTGGACAAGTTGGAACGAGATTGTCAGGAATAACCCTGGACGGTGTGATTTTTGCACGCACTGCGGTTACGGTGCGCCGAATTTGAGACTGTATTCCTCGGAGCACAACAGTGAAAACGATCTTTACTGTGATATTCCCACCTTCTGCTCTGTAGAATTCAGCAGCGGGAAAAGGAAAGTAGGGCAAGAAAGTGTTTTTGTTGCATGACAATGCTAGGCCTCATTCGTCCATAGCACAAGAGCTCATCTGTATGAGCTTGAATACCTGATCCTGCAACATCCTCTCTACTCACCTGATTTGTCTGTCCCCATCAGATTGAGCTCTTTTCAATAAAATGAAATGGTCAAGCATTCATTGATGAAGCTGTTCACCATTGGTGTAAAACTATACTAAAGGCTTGTTCCAAAAGGTGATCATGAAATTAAGGTGTCGAGGCATACAACTGCAGGGGGGCTGTTCATCATTTTTAAAAATGCCACTACTCTGCTAGTCGCGTTCGTTTTTAATCATTAATGCTCTAATAGCTTCAGCCTACAATTTCACTATTAGCAGTTCACATTCTGAATTAAATCAACTGACATGTGTTGAATACTGCCAGCCAAAGAGGATTTATCTGTGTGAAGAGAGAGAGAGAGAGATAGAGAGAGAGAGAGAGAGAGAGATAACTACCATTAATCACTTTATGCCTGAAAAAAAGGGGATTTATATATACTTAATGTTCAAAGTGCCGATTCGAATTCTCGGACTCTGGGACTTGGAGATCTGCGGCTCAAATTCCGCCAGAATATGCTTTACATTTTCCTCAGTCCTTGCCAATGACAACTGCCGGAAAGGTACCCCAAACTTAGGTTTGGAACATTCTTTCCTAAAATTATTTACCCAATTTTCGTTTTATCTAATCTCTATTACGCCCACTTCTAGAAAAAAATCACCAAAGTACATAAGTAGTAGTAGTAAGGTGTAGGTTATGTTATTATAAATATATTTTAAACATGGGTTGTCGACAGTACATGCTTAAGTATGATATACAATTAAAAAGAGGAACAAATAATACAAATATAAAGCAATAATAATAATAATAATAATAATAATAATAATAATAATAATAATAATATAGTCATTATTATTAAAAATAAAAAATGGGAAGATCGGTATTTACAGATATGAGTAAAACAACGTACCATTATTTAAAATAGAGCACAAACTGAAAACCAGGTCCACCTTCCTTGAAATTGATTGCCTCCCCTCTTTAAACATTTTAAACGATCATCGAGCTGTGCTATAAGAAGAACAAACTCTCCACAGGCCTCCTGTAACATTGCATAGGCCGCAGCTGAAGATTAAAAGCACAATTTCAGAGCAGCATTTTGTTCGTCGCGTGTTACCTCCATTTTCTGTAGGCAGAACTAAACACGTCTCAACTTGTACACCTCTCAGGCGGGAACCGGAATTGACAACATGAAACTAGGTATCACTTGTACATTACGCATTGTGCTAATAAAATTTGTAAAATTAAATTATAGCGCAAGAAAGTATGCCTAAAAAGCATAACCAATCTTTATAGAACAGCTCTCATAGTAAAATATATATGAGCATCCTAAGTTGTAATTGTGTGTATTTCTGTGTTTTTCTTTTATGAAAACAATGCATCCAGAAATATTTTGATTCATCTCGGTAAGAAAACTTTCGTAAACATTATGAAGATTTTGAATAAGTGGATTTTACACAGAAATGCATTTAGGTGACTTTTAAGTTTTGTCAAATTAGACAGTACTATGCTTCAAGTATGGCAGTGTAAGGCATATATAAAATAAATAAATAAAGAAATATGAAATAAACTGACGTCTGTTGGCACTCAAAATCACGCCTTTCAAAATAAAAAATAAAATTAATAAGTAAAGTAAGATATTTAGTATATTGCTTCCCATTATTAAATTTTAATTATTTATATATATATATATATATATATATATATATATAATGACCTAATAATAAAAGCAGAAAAGGATAAAACACCAAAAGAAAACTACTAGAGTTCTTCTATGGAAAGAAAACTTGAAATATAGCGATTTCAAGTGTGATTTTCTCTTAGTGTTTTATTCTTTTCTGCTTTTATAATTACTGTTAATTTGTTACATTGTTAATAGTGTTATTTATTTTTCTTTTTCTTTTATATATATATAAACAGTGAAGCATAATAAAACACGCTTTTCTAAGAGTAATGTAAAGCCAAAGCGTGAGGTGGGGTTATATGGCCTAGCCACATTATTGATGGATCAAAACCATTAGCACAATGGCGACAACACATTGAAATCATAAATCCTTCATTCGATGTGTGCGGAGTACGAGATCCTAACGAAAATACTTCGAAAAAGAATATCCCAAGAGTTGGTAGCTCGGCTTCATGTAAATTAGTAGTCAGTCTGGGGTTTACTTACACTGCGCATGTGTGGGGAAACCTATTGTATACTTTCTCATAGATTCAGTGAGAGCGCATGTAAACAACGCATTACAGCTGGCGATCTTCACTTGAATGCTTTCTCACGGGCTGCCGACAAGCTCGATACATGATATTCTCTAACGATAAGTTATACAGCAGAATTCAAATTTCAATGTTGTACCATTACGAGTAAGGCCCTCATTAACTGGTCATAGACTCTAAAACCGCCATTACGCAAACGGATAGTGTTTTATTTTTAGTACCTAATGTGCTTGTCAAATGGAAAGTGTTTTAGGCTGCAGCGAATGAGAAGCGCGTATAAGCAGAACGTTGCCAAACGCTAATTTCCACCCTTTACTTGCGTGCTCAAGTGAAACATTAATCTACAATGATAACTATTGATTTCATATCTTAATCACACAAAGTTATGTATACAAGGTGTTCATAAAATTCGACATATAAACTTCTAGAGGTAATAGAAGAGGCAAAAAAAAAAAAAAAAAAGTTACATATCTATGACTAGTAAAGTCGTTGCATTGTTACAATTGAAATTGTCTCTATTTTAAAGATTTTGTTATTTTGAAATAAAATTTTAAAATTTTATAAGAGGTACAGTTTTATTTATATGGAGACGTTTAGGAATTAATATTAATTATATATCTTTTTGGTTCAGATTATCTTACTCTGCTTCTTTGCTACTTATTTAGGTGTTGGTTACACTTTTTCTGCGTATTATTTTTTCAGCTAATGACCCTTGTTTGTCTTTGTTAAACATTGAAGTTCTTCTTCTTTCTCTATCTCTTATGCCTCTTAGGCATCGGGTTTCTTCAGCCATTTTCTAAACCTTCCTCTATCTTCTGCAATTTCTCGTAGTTCTCTCATCGACTTCCCATGATTTCGTGCCAGTACCTCCATGTATTGTCTCCACTCCAATCTTAGCCTTTCCCTCCTTTTCCTCCTTCCGGCCTTGCTTATATACTCTCTTTGGCAATCTATCCTCTCTCATTTTTAACGTATGACCAAACCATCTCAGTTGCTTTCTTTCCATTGTACTAATTATACTTTCTGGTTTACAATTTTCTTTATTATTCTATTTCTTACTTGATCTCTTTTAGTCTTTTCAACCATTTTTCTTAAGCTGAGCTGAGCTGAATTGCTTTCATCATGCTAGAATGTTTAATTTCGTTCCCATACAGTAAACTTGCTTTATATACTCTGGTTTTTGTTTTCAAATCAATTGCTCTTTTACCCTCTATTATTTTGTATATTTAATAATACACATTTATTGCTTTCTTTATTCTATTATTAGCTTCCTGATCTTTTTTCCGGTCGTTTGTGACCAATATTCCCAAACATTCAAAATGTTCAACATTTTTCAATATCGCTTCCTTCCATGCTAATTTAATTTCTTCCCTTTTCCATTATTTATCTCCATTACATTACGCTTTTTTATATTAACTTTCATCTCTCTTTCCTCTGATGTACTTACCCATTTTATTACTGATGTGTGTAGTTTTTCTTCGCTCTCGGCCAATAGTACTATATAATCTGCGTGTACTGACGTTTATACATTTACTCAGCCAAACAAGAAACAAATCAAACATTGAGTGAAGGGTGAAAACCCGTTTTAATGTTGCATTGCTCACGAGGAACCGAAATTTCATCATGATGAAATATTGATTTCAATTTCCAATTCCCTATTTTCATTCTGGCTCTTCTCCTTTTACAGTGTATAATAATTTGAAAGAACATTGAAGTTCAATATATTATAAGAGATGAAACAATTTGTGAAATCTATGGATGTAAATGAAAGAGGATTTGCGTATATTTCCGAAAATTTCCTCTTATTTCTGCTACTAAGATAAAAGAGGACGTGTTTATTCGTCCCCAAATAAAAGAACTGACGAGAGTCCAAAATTTAAACAATGTCTATCAGAAAAGTATAAAATAAAAGCTCGGATATGTTTCATAAATGTAGCAAGCAATTTTCTTGCGAACAGATCTTCAGCGTACAGAGAAAATAAAATAACCCTTAGAAGTTTGCTAGTCGAATATATGAACATCCTGTATATATTGAGTTGTATTATTCCAGTGGTGCTGTTTGCGGCTCTTCCTTGGTTTATTTGTCACCCGAATCATTAAATACGATCTAGTTGGTCATTGTTATTATCTTGGTCATCGGAATATTTTGCCGCTTTGATTTGTAGTGGTCTTTTCGCGACGTCTGTAGATTTTAGACTGAATACATAGATGTAAGTCTGTAGGGATAAATGAAATGAATTAATGATGAAACAAATGAGGTCGGAGTCGTTGGTACCTTAAAGTTATCTGGCATTCACTTTCACAGTGAAAGGAAAAACTCTATAAAAAGCCCTCACCATACAGTTTGACCTCACCGAGATACGAACCCAGAACCTCCGGATTAGCATTTTTAGTAGTGTTTAATGGCCGTTTTCACTACTGAGGCACCACAGGCGGTGGACACTGATGATACATGAAATGAAATATTGGTTTTTTTTTAAGGAAGGAAGCGTTCCAGACCTAAGTTTAGGGTACCTCCCCGGCATTTGCCAGTTATGAGGACTGAGAAAACCTGGGAAAAACCCAGTCAGGGAGGAAGGTCCTGATGGGATTTGAACCCCATACCTCCCGCTCACGAGTCCGTACTATAACGACCCCGGCCACCCTTGGCGGTCCGGATTAACAGTCGCAAACGCTACCACCAGACACTTATGCAGTCTCTCTGAATGTTGTAAACTTATAATTATAGATTCTAAAATTTCGTCGCATTCTAATAATTTCATGAAATTATCATTTTGTAGTTTTTCAATATGTACGCAAAATTATCAGTCCTATTTCTTATTCAATTCATTTTCTTCGTGAATATTCAATTTAAAATTGAAATTCACTTGTAATCCCCTACTTAGCGCGCAATAGGCACCTGTATTTTCAGAACACTACTTGCTTACTCAACGCCTATGTACAAAATAAGCCCATTCTCTAACAAAGAAAGGCTTACAACTGTTACTCTCAATTTCACTTGAATGCCCCATAATTTATGGTTTCCAATTTGTACACGGTAAGCGCTTCATGTATGTCACCAGCCAAGTTGTGGTTTATGTTTCGTTTACGACCACTTAGAGACAGCTCTGTCATACTGGGGAGGAAAATAAAGTACAGTCAGTGAGGAAAACTAATAGACTCTTAACTCGTGTTGAACTTAATCCAAAGCTGGGAGGTTTATTTTATAAAGTTTTTGGTCTGTACTGAGCTACAACCAATAGGTTTAACATTCTGTATAATGAAAAGTAATTGCATTAAAAATATGCTGCTTTGATAAGCATGCTACGAAATGCATTATCTACCGACCTGGTTGTGTCATTAACAAGAAGCTGCGATCCGGTATATTATATTTACAAGAGGGAATTGATTGTGGGAAGTATAATGTTTATATGTGGGCGATACATTTGAGAGCTTATAGAGCAAGCAAGCATTGTTTCTTGTGAATCGCACGTTTAGTCCGTCAGAGCAAATCTTTTAAACAGAAAGTAATTTGGCACTTGACTGTCTTTTATTACCGCATATGCTTATTCTTCAGACCTAATGGACACAACATCAAAGCATTTTAGTCCTTAGGGATTAAGCTATCCATGTTTCCTTTGACTCCTGGCCTTTCATCGTTGAGCGACACACCAGATTTTAAACTGTGGACGAAATTAAGGAGAATAAAACGAAGTGGCTGATGGCGACCCCCCAAAAAAACACTTTGTACAATATTTTGAAAAGTTGAAAGGATCTCAAGCACAGTGCTTTTGAGCTATACACAATTTATGCTGCATCCCCATGTACAAATTGGTAATATACAGGAGATAGTAGTAAAACGCATGCCCCATTTCGTGAACTTGGAACTTGATTTCGAAATCTCTCTGACGTTTGCCATCCATACCAAGATGATGAGTGCGGTTCAAGGGTGGTGAACTACAGCAGTCATTAGCGTCCAAACTTATACCTAAATATTTACGTTCTAGTCATAACATTTGTTTATACTCTAATCGCAAATTCTGTCGTTTCTGGCAGTACAAAACATTCTTATGTGTCAGGAAAGCTACGTCACAATCTCTGAACAAATTGACACTTGTGGCTATAAAAATCAAAATTTTTTCATTATAAACGCAGTTCATAAATCAGATTTTAATGATACTTGTATATGTTTAATATAGTCTTAACTTTAAAGATATAAAAGTCAAAAATTTCAATAATTATATGGTATTGCTTTGGAGAATGCGTTTCATCAAATTTGTAGTTTCTCTGGCCGTGAGTTTTTTGTTTAAAGGGCATAAGAAACTGAATTGAGTTGGATAGCTCATGTTAGAAAGCAGATTTTTGTAGTACAGTTTTTGTCAGATAACTAGGAAAGTTTGGTCATGGATACAAAAAAGGAACTTGATTCAGGAAGTAACCGGGTGGCCGAGATCATTAAGGCGCGGACTCGTGAGCGGGAAGTCTGGGTTTCGATTTCCACCAGGATCGTCCCCCCCTGACTGGAATTTTTTTCTAGGTTTTCCTCAGTCTCATAAATGCCAGGGAGGTACCCTAAACTTAGGCCTGGAACGTTTCCTTCCTTAAAAAAATACTTTTCTTCATTTCATGTATCATCAGAGTCCTCCGCCTGTGGTGCCTCAGTAGTAAAAATGGGCGTTAAACAATAATAAAAAAATGAGGCTCTTCTCCGTAACAATCAGGGCATGAAACAAGATTGGAAATGCCAGTTTTGTAAAACGTCTGTGCATTGGATGCAATGAAACTTATTAGGGTTCTGTACACATTTTCCTTCTTTCTCATCCAACAAGCTCTGCAAGGAACGTAAACAATGATTAAAAACGGTTAGTCAGCAGGACGGTTAGAGTTTCCCATCTTAATCGCTGTATTGTCTCCCGCGTATACTGAGCAACCTTATCGTGTAATGAGAGTGCCTTTACGACTGAGTAGTTCAGTTTGCTTCTGAAGAAACACTTTGTTGATTCGGTTTAGCTGAGATGAATGTATGCGAGTTTCTGTCCGAGGCAAAATGTCCAAACAGACATTTAGTTGTACAGAATCATATCTCATCACACGTTCGAGACGATTAAGAAGTGAAACACAAACCGATAGTCCTTGTGATGATCGATCAGCTCATTCTTGTACGCCTTTCCATTGCCCATAGTTGATGTGAATTGCTTCATCAATGGCGTGACAACTTTTCCGCTAGGTCTTCACAAGTCCGCCGATCAACGATGATCCTATAATGTCCCTTATGTGATTCTTTTCCGTCTTTAAACCTCTTAAACCACTTTTGCACTGTTTAATTATTGCCAATTCATAAAGGCAAGACATGGCTTTGAGTATTTCGGTTATTTTCGTTCTGGGTTTGAACTCGTTACCTAAGTCGTAAACCTTATTTATGGAGAACTTAAATGTATAGCCATAATGAAGAGGGGGGATGGAGTGGGGGTGTGAATAAACGGAAGGGGGCTCAAGAGTATGGGATTCCTTCATGTCTATATATTTGTATTTAAATTATTAATAGAGAACTTAAATGTACCGGTATCTGTATATTTGTATGTATGCATGTGGATTTGTGTGTATATATATATGTATATGTATGGATGTATGTATATATGTAAGTACGTATGTATGAGTATGGTCCTTTTGATTGCTATAAGGACGACATTAGCATGTACGGCCGTAAGGCCCATGCGACAGATGTACTTATTTGAGTGTATCCTAAAATCGTACAATAAAACGTCCATTACTACTACTACTACTACTACTACTAAAGTCGTAAACCATTTTTTTTACTTACTGCCACTAAATTTTGGATTTAAAGTTTTTAATGATAATTGTTGCTCCATTTCATGAGTTCAGATGGCTATGTTGTATTATTATAAAAATGAACAGAAAACTGATCAAACTTGCTCAGATACTTTATAAAACACTACTTAATATTACGTTTCTAAATTATCCTCATTTTTTAAAAGTGCATTATCTTATCGAACCTAATTTGGCGAAAAACGCTAAATGAATGAATTTTCAAAAAGCACAAACAATATTGCAATTAAATTTACATATTACCATTATTTCACAAATAACCAAATACTATAATTCATTTTTCATCCCTAGTCCCCGGTTTGTCAGTAGTAGTGTTCTACTGGAATATCCAAGGGAGCATGTTCCAATGCTAGCCAACACTTTATACCTCTTAATAAAACAAAAATATAACCAACTAAATGCAATATGATAATTACTAACTTGTAATTATATTGCCACTCAACACTATATTAATTTATTTAGCACCAATTATATTTCAAAATAGCTATCATACCAGCATCTTACAACCTACTCAAAAACTATTTACAGTCCCCAATACACCTTAACTTCAGGGCCATGTTTCACGAAAGAACTACTTTACTAATTACCAGCAGTAATTCCGCCAGTTCTAATAAAACCAATCTCACTAACATTTATTTCACAATGGCAGAACCGTAATAGTCGGTCATTAGTCAAAATTACCAGTGTAGCGACTGTATCCGAGAGTCAAGAAGGCTGTTTCGGGGATGTTTATTATTCCGTGGACTGTTTGTTGATGCGATTTTGTTTACGCGGCATGTATTTTAAATAATATATTCAAGTCAAGAAATAACATTATGTATACCTCATCGAAAATAGTCTCTAGTATTAAAAACAAAGTAACAGTGCTCCAATTAACTAATGTGTATAAAGAAATACTATTTGGGCAATTCTCCGACAAAATTACAAAGAAGGCGAAACCGAAATGTAGAAAATAATAACGTAAACTATGACAGCGTTGGGGTTAATAACATCAGAAAATGATCACGCATATATGACGGTCACATTTTGTTCGAACATCAAGGAAGCTACAATGGTAAGGGCATTTATTTTACATCCATATTCGCCGTTCATATTATATCAACAAATAATGGCGTAAGTAGCTCAGATTCTATGGTATTTTTCAGATGAAAATAAATAATTCAAGAAGCACGCGAAGGAGTGGTGGATTTGAGACCACATATTGCACAACTAACATTTAATGAGATTTATAGTCGAAATGTACCGAGCTTAATGGATGGAATCAATACCTAAACTAAAATATGTCTACTAATATATAAATGCACAATTCGAGATTCACAGGTAGAACCCCACTAGTTAACAATACGTAATATTACTAGACCAAACGTTTCGTGAAATAGAATACTGATTAAACAAAATCACACTATGATAATGTCTCCCACATGATACGGTTACTACAACCCACCCCCACTGAAATATAAACATATGTTATAAGCCTTATCATATTTTCTGTATTTTTATTATTAATGTAGATATTATAAGATACATTATATATACACTCTATAAAATCTACGTATTAATGAGTTATTGCCACGGGACAGCCATGGGATTCTAGCTTGCATATGAAACAGCTGCATAATATGCTATATGATATAGATAGACTATAAAGAGCTGTTTTGACAATTTTCCAGAATTCACTAAATATTAGGAAAATGATTTTAGTTTCACGCTTGGTGCGTACAAAATGCACCTAGCAAGTAGTGTCGATTCTGTATGTTTACGGACCTCGCTCCAGGTACAGTAAAATGAGGTATTGAAATGCGTAGTTGACACATGCTCAAATGATCTACAGATTAGCTGAAGGTGTAGAGAGTCTTCGTGTTCATACTCTATAAGGCTGCCAGACAGTACAAGATACTCCAGGGATAAATCGACGCATCAGGGAGTTCGTGCGGCGGCAGGCTAAAGGAGGATATTTTGAACACTTCATATGGTTTTTCTTTTTCTCCACAGTTCTGTTTCTGAACATTTTGCTATATCCTACAGGACTCTTAACAAGGAAATGAAGCAATTCCAAACCCTGTTCATATTATTTTTTATCCTGTATATGTGTTATGTGAGGAATGTTTCTCCAAACATTTGCCATATCTTTTTGTTACATTGTGTATAGATATCGTGGTTTTCCAAGGTTTTAGCACTCGGAAACCATTATTTATACCGGACTATAAACATCAAATTAAAGCATTGTTGTCATTTACGGGAGACGTGACGTTTTTTATTGCTAGAAATTTGAAAAAGAAGGGCATAAATTCGATTTTATAGGTACAACAAAAATGGGCCCAAAAACTAACTCCCATGATAGATCTAAGAGACATTTTCTGTTCCACAGGGATATAAAAGGTACCATGCAAATATGGAAAAGTATACCTTGGTATGACCGGAGGATCCATTAAAATTTGTGCCTTAATTAGCCAGAGAAATCCGCAATTGTGGAATATACCATTTCAAATTGTTAATTATATATATAATTTCAAAAGCAACTGGATATTTTAATCTTGGTAAGAAAGAGATCTTAGAAATGAAACATCATTCAGGATATATAAATAGAGGTTTATAAAAACAAGACATGGAATTCGCTACTGGTCCACAAACAACGTCTGCACCACAACTCTCTCAGCGTTTCTATTCCCTCCCACTTCTAACGGTTCTGTATCTCTGTCTCTCCAGACACTTTTAGTCTACTAATGATGCTGACCCTAGAGTCAGCGAAAGCTTTGGTTTTTAATTTAATTTGAACCAACAACCATGGCAAAACGGCTCGGCAATGATCAATTGTAATAATAACGATGCCACCGTGAAAGCATAAAGAAGTTATAAGTATGAGGTTTGATTTTGTAAGGTATTTTAAACAACATTCTGCCGGACGACATTTGGTAACGCTATGTACAATCTTGCTATTTTTACGGTGTCATTTGTACTTCTTGTGCCAGGTTGTTGGAGACAAGAATATTGCACGACGGGGAACTGGCAGTGTGCATTATTAATGCATAGTACAGAAGGATACAGCGCCCAGAAAGTTAAAATGATGTACATAGAACAGTTTCCCAAATGGCGTCATCCGAATTAGAAGGTATTTATCGCCGTAGATAGGGGTCGGTCTTCAAGACACAGAGAAATGATTTGACTCCTCGCACAGTTTGAGGAGATGGTGTTGGCCCCTGTGGCAGAAATATCACCAAACACCCAACGATTTGCCCGTCAAGTGCATGCTTCGAAGAGTAGTGTGTGGCGAATGTTGAAGAACCAGCAATTATTAAATTACCACCAACTAGAGTGGAGGTAATGGGGTCACATTTCACACCCAGAGTTTTGTTCTGTCATTAACATTTCCTGCGTTACGCTACAAAACGGAATTCCCTTTGTACTATTCACCTATGAGGTTTTCTTAGCCCGTTATAAATTTCATAGCCGCAAAATCCATGTCTGGAGTAACCACAATCCACATGCTATCCTCGTGTCCGATTGCCATATACGATTCTCTATAAATTGAAATTGCCCACTATCTCCTAATAGTATCTTATCAAAACTGTCAGCCTGTTTGTTACCTGGGGTTTATTTGAAGTACGCTTTAATTTGGACACCGTTCCTCCTGATGTCCGCCAGAGAATGTGGCTGCAACATGATAGGGACCCTGCACATTTTGATAGTTATGTCCGCGAGCTCTGGGTCAACATATTCCTCAATCGATGGATTGGAAGATAAGGTTCCATTCAGTAGAAGTTAGCAATATAATAAAATATTTTAAGAAAAGTTAGAAGGAGATTAATGGATATCGATAAGTGCGCAATGGAACCTCAGTGTTCTAACAACGTTTCGTTGGATTTACAATCGGAACTAAAAGGAGCATGGGAGAAGGAAATGTATATAAATGAAATGACAAGAGAAGACAGAGCGGCAATAGTCTGGCTGCGCCTCGCGAGATGGGAAGCGCAGAAAATGACGCATGACACAGGGAAAAGAATGTGTCCTGTGTGGGGTAAAAAGGAAAATTGGGTACATAATCTCGCAGAATGTGAAGCTACAGAGTACTGGAGGCCGCAGGTTCTCTCCGAAAAATTTGTGAGGTCGAGAAGGAATAGGGAAGCATATCTAAATTTGGTATTGGATAATAATAATAATAATAATAATAATAATAATGGGCAAGAGTTACGTAAATTTATTAAGAAGATAAGATGGAGCGGACATAACATATAATTATACTTATATATTTTAAACGTACGTTTATTGGTTTTTATTTATTTGTGTTTATATATGGAATTATGTATTTATATTGTTTGGTGCATTGTAATTGTACATTTTATATGATTATTAATTGCATAATTTTTCCGTCATAAGTGGGGGAGGATGAGGGTTGTTTCCGAAATATTTTAGTACATGGTTTAACGGTTGTATATTGTATTTCCGTGTTATTTTTCTCAACATCTATATATTAATAGTAGCACAAATGATCTGGCTAGATCCGTGCGCTGGATATGTATTTAATTTATGTATCTGTGAATGATTATTGAAATACTCACCTACCACTACCACCACCACCCTATTATGAGATGTACATTATTATGGGTTTTAAAAATGAAAGCAGTTTACAAAACTGTTGTCAAATTATTACTTTTATAGACATTTCCAACCAGTTATTCTCTATTTCAAAACACTCAACTTCCTTTCAAGACACCCTGTGTAGCAACTATTGTTCACCAGAAGTTGAAAAATATTTTAGGCAAATAAGGCTTCATCTAGTTACTGCCCTTTTGTCATCAATAATGATGCAGAGCAAATTTTAGTGTTTTGACTGAAATAACAAAAAGTAATGTAAAATTATTATTACCTTACGCAGAATGTAATACAGGCGCTGCAGTCTATTAACAAACCCTTAGTTCAGTAAACAGCGATGCCTTTGCAGTAATCAACAGCCATATGGCGTAAGAGGAACCTGTGCTCATATCTGTGTTAAGAATTGGCCATTCAGCTGAAAAGGCTGCCCCAGAGGGCGCAGCTGATTACGGAGAAGGAGACAGAACCTCATTTCTAATGGATAGCAAGCAGATATGCTTGTACATCTTGGGACAGGTATAGTTCAGAGGGTAACTAATGCATTCCTGTATTTTTTATATGAGGCTTGATGTAGAAACATGATCTTTTTTTTTACAAACAATTCGCAGCTAACTATAGGCGAAATATATTATCAGATTTACGTTTCGCTCAGTCCCTCCAGAAAGTAAACATGATTAACTAATAGCTCCTTGATAAATTTAGGTTATTTAAGTTTAATAGTGGTTTAACATGAAAAATGGAAAAAATAAATATATTTTTAAACAATAAAAATTACAGAGTGAGTAATTTTTTAACAAAAATGTTTATTCTTTCTTTTAGGCATTCAAGTTTTAAGTTTTAGATAGTACTTACGAGAGAGTCACATATGCTTTCGGAAGTTGTGAAAGATACCAAAGAGCTATTCTGAAGGCTTTTCTGAAGGTGCAAAATCTGGAAGTAACGATAATGTTTATATAAACATTCAAAATATTATTTTTATTTTTATGTTTATGATCTAATAAAATGCATGACAGTTTTACAGAAAATCAGGCTGAAGATTTAGAATTTAGAGCCCCCTGTGGTCTTTCAAATCGCAGTTCCCCAACATATTTTTTATAAAACAGCGTTTTTCTCAAAACTTCATTTTCACACATTCAAAATGTCCCACACCTAACATTTTTTTTGTTTAAATTCAATTAAAACATTCAGGATATGCAGAAGGTTCCATTGTAATATTATATAGAACAAAATACTTGCTAACTGCAATAATAATTTTAAAAAATGTTTTCTAGGAAAAAACGGTTAAATTTAAAGATTACAATTTGTAATACATTTAAAAAAAATATCACAGTTCATTCATCAAATTTATATAAAATATCTTTCTATACAACTTTGTGTCTGATTCAAAGCTCCAATTGTAAAAATGCCAACCAATTTTCTCAACTCATGAAATGCGTGGGGATGTTTTGATATTTTACGCAATAAAATTACGAAACAATTTATAACTCGCAGAATATGCATCCAGTTTGAATTAAATTTGCATATTAATTTGTTATCAATGCAATGACATTTAAAGTTTCAGAAGATCCATAAAAAAATATGGAACTTTGAAAATGCACTCTCAGTGTCCCTTAAGCTTGCTGAAATGTGTGTGTTTGTATAAGGATACACTTACTTTCTTACTTCAGAAAATGCTTGAACCTAATATTAGATTAGGTATTATGGAAATGGACACGAAGCAGGTTTTGTACCAGTCAGGCGTCCAGCACTTTTAGTACTAGAAAACAGATCCGAGAGCAGCATTATATTAGCAGTAGTTACCTACGAGAGGCAATACGAGGACATGTAAGGAGGGCACACGGGAAGAAGAGTGATGGAGTCGACACTAGCGTCTGCAGAGTCACAATTGGCCTGTTGAATGCAAGGAAAGTACAGTTTAATAATGGGGGAGTAGAAACAGAGAAAGCATTTGACTTCTGGTTGGTGCTAGTAATACACATAACACTTATGAAAGGAGGCATTGAAATAGATCATTTTGTAAACTAATATTGGTACTGCCGAGAGTGTACCTAATTGTGTAACATTGGTAGCATTGGATAGGTCAACTAGCAAAAGTAGAACAGTTGAAAGAATTATAAATACTTATATAGATAAATGATAAAAGAAAGAAAGAAAAAAGAAAGAAAGAAAGAAAGAAAGAAAGAAAGAAATGAAGAAAATCTTTTCCTAATGTCAAAAGACAAACAGGTTTTACATTATAGCCCGAGAGAATAGGAGACGTGAGAATTCGGTCCTGCTGGTGCAGTGCTAATCAATTTGCCTCGTAGACCCAAGGTTAGGGGTTCTATCTCAGCCTGGTCGATTTTTTTCGGGCGTAACAATCATAAAACTTCTTCGAAAGGAAGGTAAAGCCGTGGATTCCGTGTTGTAGGTTTACAGCACGTAAAAGAACCTCATGTCTGAAAGAAGAGTCCTCTTCTATTTAGTCTGTCTTTTTTGATGATAACAACTGGTTCAATCATGATTAACTATGCATACTTTTTTTTGATTGTATGATTGAATTATATGAGGCACTGACAGGTCTTTGGCTTTGTAAAGAAAATAAAACCTGTTATGAATTACCTTGAGCTTTACACATACTTGTGACTTGCTTGTTATCATTGAAGACAAGTTTTGTTAACTGTAGCGAAAGTCATTCATCCACAGCTGCTATGTCATGTTTATAGCTTAGCAATTTTATCCCTTGAGAAGAATTTTGTCTATAATATCTTTTAGCACGCAGTTTTTGACCGCCCTAGACACCGATGTTATGTGCAAATTTCACTTGAATGGTTCAAGCGTCCTGTTCTAAACGCAGCAAATCAGTTCTTGACTGTGGAATATGAAGGATTTTTATCACTTAAGGTAAATTAATTGAGTGAATTCTTGGTGAAGGAAAAAAGAATTCATCACCACTGGACGCTTTTTTGCTGAAAAGTCTTCATGTTCTGTGCCCTTGTACAGGGCAATGTTAAACGCTGGTGCGATGTATTGTTAGCTTTAACTTTTTTTTCTGAACTGCAGCTCAAGAGAGGCTATCAGAACTATTATCCCAGCAAGTGTTTTGACGTGGAAATTCTGCAAAAATGTGGAGCACGTCTTTTCTTCATGGTATGGTGCTCCATCAAGCATGAATTGGGAAATGCACCTCTTATTTGTGCCAAAAGCCTTGTTTGTTTCATGATGCCTTCCACAATGTAGAGTGGTTCTATGTCACGTACAGGCGTCACACTCCATTACCATGACAAGTGTGGGATGCTTCACTGTCTGAGTGACACATCCATTATTGAAAGCCTCTCCACTTAAATTGGCGAGTCTCAGTACCGTTACTAAAGATGAACTCGTCACTAAAGCTCATTTAAAAGAAAAATGCAATCAGATATTCGTTCTTTCAATAACCAAAGTATAAGAATTAAACGTCAAACTTGTTCTAAATATGCACGTTGCGGTATATTTTGTGTGTTTGTACAGAAATTTAAGTGCTATTCGGTTCACTTTATCTCTTAACTGTAGTGGCAGACATAATCTTAGGCCGTAACCTTGGTTTCCTTGCGGTTAATTCTTCATTGCACACATGTGTTGTGTGTGATATTTCTATGCCTTACTTTCCTATGAAATACCTTAGTACAGTCGACTCCTCAGCAACTATTTTGGAAATATTAAGCGTTTTATTTTGGGTTAAGTTTCTTCTTTCAGCCCATTTGCCAAACCAATAAGGCGGCAAATGATATCTTCGATCTGTTTATTTCTTCTTATGCTAGCACACTTTAATAATATGAGATGTCCCTAAGAAGGGCAAAGGCGTCCTACAAAATGGTAGCTCTTATTTGCTAAAGTCATGAGCTAATTCACATTAGGGTTGTGTACAGCAATATTATCCTGCATATTGTTACACTTTTATTCATCAGCTTTCACTAGTTTCGAAGTTGACGTTCCATGTATTCCTGCTTCTGGCTATTCTGAACCTGCCTGTTCCACTTATGTCTTCCCACTCCGTCTTGGCCTTCCTCTGTTTGCCTAAACGAGTGTATCACATGGTGGTCTTATACGTCCATCTGTCGTCCTGCATCCTTGCTATGTGGCCTCCCTATTTCCACTTCAATCTGACGGCTCTTTCGGCGATGTCTGTTGTTGATATTATTTGGACTAACGCTTCGTTGGGAATTTTGTCCCTTATTGTTATTTCTAATGTTCCTAAAATCCATCCTAATACATTTTATATATCATTAAGAGTTTATGTTTTCTTCTGCTGTGTGTCCCTGAATTCCACCTCATATCCAATTACAGTTGAGCTAAACAAGAATGCCGGAAATGTGTAAAGTGCGTGCAGTTTCAAATTCATACATTGTTGCATTTTGTATCTGCAGCTGTTGGAATGACAAGCAAATTGGAATGTGTCGAGTGTAGAGATGTTATAAATATCTGCAATTGAAGGGAATTTCTATTTATTAGCTTCCATCTTTTATGTAATATCAAATTGAGAAAAGACTCAAAAGAGTATATAAATGTGTTGCTAAAACCTATTAAATCTGTAGATGAAGCAATTCTAGGTAAATAAATATTTAATTTCTTTGTTTAATTCTTTATGGTGAAATTGTTGTACATGTTAGAAAATATATTTTATTCATAATTTTCTTTTGAAACTGCTGAATTAAATTTTAAAATAATCTGTAATCAACAAATTACTACTACTATCGACATAAATGCAAAAGAGTTGAAAGACAAGTGTTCGTTTTCATGGAAAGTTAACAATTAAATACTTTTCCAAATGTTTTAGTGTGATGCGCTTTACTTTTTTATACACAGAGAAAGCTTTCTCAACATTGCAAGATATTACAGGTGCGTATTTATAAGGAAATTGTGCTAGCAATAATATTCTAAGGGGTTTCTACAGTTTCACACTTAAACACGCGACACAAAGTAAGGAAACTTGAATATCCGGGATTTGTTCCAGCACAGCTTACATTTTAGGGCAATCCATACTTCATTCAAGATTGCCCGAGAATAACTGGAATAACCCTTCTATAACTATTACGAGGGTAGGTCCATAAATTTGCGGCCTAATGTTTTCTAGGTATGATAAGGACAAAAACTATATTTCAATTTTCATTATATTTATCCTTTACTGCAATACACTTCTCACATCTTTGAAGTAACATTTCAACTCCCCCTCCCCCCCAATAGTCAGAAGTCTTGTCTGCAAAATGGGCATAAACAGCAATCCATCACTTCTTCGTCACACTTAAATTTCTCCTTCCTCGAAGGTCCTTCTTGAGTTGTGAGAAGAGGAAATAGTCACTGGGACCTAGATTTGGGCTGTAGGGTGGATAGTCAGTCTCATTGAAGCTACATTTCTTCACAGCTTCCTTTGCAACAAGAGCTGTGTACACAGGTGTGTTGTCGTGAAGAAGGAGCACATCACCACTCAGCTTTCCTCGCTTTTTCTCTTTGATGGAAGCACGTAGTCTGTGCAGTAGGTCAGCATAGTACTCCCCATTTACTGTGGTGTTCCTCTCCTTGAAGTCAATTAAGTGTATTCTTTCACAGTCCCAAAAGATTGTGGCCATGATCTTCTTGGTAGACTGAGTGACCTTGGCCTTTAAAGACGGTACTTCGCCACTCCTTTGATTCTCTTTTGGACAAAGGATCATAGTTGATGACCATAGTTTCATCTCTGTAACAATGGTTTACAGAACTTCTCTCTCGTTGCCACGACAGAGCTCCAAAAATGCCTGACAACAGATGACTTGCTGCTTTTGGACTGAGGAAAGAAATCTAGGCACCCATCTTGCACTAACCTTATTCATGTTAAATGTTCATGAATAATTCGAAGGACTGTTGTTTTAGAAAGGCCCAACCTTGCTGCTATTTCTATAACTTTGAGGACGGTCTTCCATAATTTCTGCTTCTACAAGAGCGGTGTTTTCAGGAGTGAGCACCTCCAAGGGCTCACCTGCACGCTCTTCATCATCAGTGCTTTATCAAAAAAATTTGGCCCATTCTTTTACGTTAGAATATGAGGAGGATGCTTCCCCATATACACCATCCAATCGCTGTTTAATTTCATTAGGAGTAAGTCCTTCCTTTGTGAAGAACTTAATAACAGCTCGAAACTCCATTTTGAACATGTCACAATCTTCTACACATAGCCTTCTTTATGCAAGTATATCTGAACAACTTAACATAGCGGAGTGAAAGTTATAACTGCAATTATTTACTTAACAAATAAGGCATGACACCAGATAATTTTTGCGAAGGCGACAATCCTTATCGGCGAGGCCCAAAACTCATGGACCTACCCTCGTACTTCCCAATGTGGAATAGGTTCAGCATGTTGAGCGATCTTATAATGAAATGTGAAGGAAATGGGGGGGGGGGCATGTGTGCAATTTTGAGCCTATTGACCAAGGGGAAAAAAATCCTCCCCCCTTTTTATATAACCGATTTAACTGGGTGATACATGCAAAGGAATCCACTCTAGAATGAAACTTATATTCGGTTTATTTCTTTCCAAGTGAGTTTTTTCTTAACTTTTTAAGATTAGAATGTATTTTAAAAGTACTATCACTTTTAAATAGTTAATATATCAACACTTTGCAAACATTATTTAAAGAAAGCTTATAGCATTCTCGCTCATAATTTATCTTACATGATTCAATTTAACTCTAAACCCTAAATAGCTTTAGCACATCCCTTGAACAGTGTTTTCGTCATACGGTTAAAGGCTTTGTCTTCTTTAAACATATCGTTCTGGTGTCTGCTGATGCAATGGGATAGTAAGCGCTTTTAAAAACTTCGTTTTGATGCTGCGAGCATAAATTTAACATTCCTCCTCTGCATATTTTTCGTAAGGAACGCGTGAAAAATGAGAAGATGTGAATACAAACACGAAGTCATAAACTGCAGCTGTCCAAACGAGGTATGTCTATTTTTAATGGGAAAAGGGATAGCGGAGTTTCACTTTGATTCTGAAGCAAAATGCTGGAAATATTCTCCATTCCCTCGGGGATGACATACGATCTCCAAGTACTTGCTGTTGAAGTTGGTAGCATGTTTTTCTGGCTCTCTAGAAGTTGTTAATCACAGTCTTGCGTATCTAGGTTGTAAAGTTTCCGAACATTATTGAATGTTTCTTATACAAAATGAAGCAAACTTCTCTTGAGTTCTATAGGGTAATCATGCAATTGAGGTAAAGTTCTACTCGTCAGCAGAACTTTAAAGAATGTAATTTACAATCCTTTGAACTATCCAATTGTGCTTTTAACTCATAAACAAAACTACTTTGATATTTTAGCAGACAAAAAGTTAATTACAACTTATCTGTTTAAGAGAGAAATCTTTGAAATTCAGAAATTTTACATCTCAAAAAACTAATTAAATTCAAACTGTTTTGAGCAATTTTTATGACTTTATAGCTGAACGATTACTACAGGCATATTGAAAAATATGATAAAATACAGAAGGCTTTATTCTACAAAAGTGTGGTCTAGTGCTTTACAAGTGTATTGGTACAAGTCCTTGTATAGTATGGACTTTTAACTTTCTATTCCATCAAAATGTTTAGAACACTTGTAAAGTATTAGTAAAAGGTTATAAGTGGAGTCATTTAAGAGCAACATGGAGGAAAGCTGTTTGCCTACGTCGCATACCTGAATTAGGACATTATTAATAAATACAGGTTTTTATGTGCAAAGATTAATGTGATTTCTGCTAAATGAGTCTGGTATTTTTCCTTAGAAATATTGATATACTTTGCTATGTGTTTATAAATGCATAATCCAGAGAATAGTTCACTTTGAGACGGCGATAGCTAACGGATATATAGCAACATCAATTTCAATCGTCGAGAGATGTCAATAAAATAATTCTAATGGCACTGTGTCATTTATTTCATTACATATAATATATCCCATTTGATTATTTATATTTATATACATTTGTTTATATTGTTTGGCAATCATATTTTCATTATAAGCAAAAATTGTGGGAAAAGAGAAAGAAGGAATAAAAAAAAAATATTTCCATGGCATGAAGGTTAAAAAAGCCTAAACTAAGATGCTGGACTAAAATATGCATTTGAAACTGGAAAGGCCAATATCAGTCATAGGTTAACTGCGCTTTTCTTAACTTTTTCATTATACTCAAATACTAAATTATCCTTGCTTTATACACATTCTTACTGTAATCATTTATCATTTACTTTCACTAACGCTTCGAATATTTAGGTCAACTTCTTTACAAAATTATTAAAAAAGACATTGAAACGCGTCTTATTTGAAGTTACCAAATTCATCCACAGGTACTGAATTATATAAGGGTTGCAAGTGCCCAACTAATACTACTACTTATAACAAAGAAAACTTACTTATAGGCGTGTAATTATACAATTGTAAAGTAGAAAGTAAGGAGAAACCTTTGTGGAATAGAATTCATCTAATACAAGTCACAAGTCCATACACTTGTAATGTGTTAGATCCTACTTTTGTGGAACAGGATCCTGATCAGCATGTTGGTCTCATCACTTTCTTCCTTAAGCTCTCATTTTCGTCACAATTTAGTGCATAAATCGTAATGTTTAATTGTTTTAGTGAAAAGGATGGAGGATTGAAGACGCGCTCCAAACCGGTTTGATATAAGCAGGTGCTAGTGCACGAGGAAACTTGTTTTAAACTGGAATGCGATACACACTGGTTGATCGTTCAGGTACAACTTTCACTTTTGCACACATGCGCGTAATCATGGCAGCATTCACAATATTTAAATAAATGCAATTGTTTTTGTAAATTATAAATAAAATCACCTGTCATTTGTTTTATTGAATCGTTACTTAAAGCATTAGTATTTCATTTTCTTTTACTGATAATTCAACTAAAAGATGTCCTGCTTCTTGGCCATTACTTTAGGTGCGTGTAAGTAAATGTTTTAACTACAAAATATTTATTTTCTTTTATTTAGTGTTCATATGAATGTGATTACGTTTTTAAATACTTTCGTTGAACGTTGAAACGTTCGCTGCAAATATTCAAAAGAAGCATCAAACATTAATATCATTCTTGTAATGCATTCGCGATCGCTTTCCTACATTCAGTGTGCAAGGCAGCACTCGCTCCCCTTCACTGCAAACCTCCCATCCTTAACACTCGTCTGCACAGTAGGTGTAGCTACATGAGGATGGCGCGGCTGCCAAACGTCGTTTTTTATTTATTTTTTTTTTTTTTTTGCATATCCATGAAAGATCGTAGAAATGTAATCATAGACTTTTTCATTGCTTACATCGATATTTTTTTGGTTCAAAGGATGAAGGATGACATCTATACCCTCTTTACCCGGTAACTGGTATTTATAGATAATTTATAACATACACAATATTTTTATAAAGTTTTAAATATCCAAGTAAATTTATTTTATTTAGTTTGAAATTTTCCAATTTATACGGAACATTCTTGTGATAAGTCCCTGCATATAATTTCACTTAAAACAGATAATTTTTTCATTGTTGTAGGCTTATTATGAGAATCGTGGGAAAGCATGGTAAAAAGAAAATAAAACACTTTTTACTTTTTGGAAAATCTGAACTTTATTTATCAAATAGTTATCGTCTAGGGCTGTACACTTGGTTCACCGGTATCAAATTTTTGTGAAGCTGTGCAGCAAATGGCAGATGCATTATCGTGGACGAACTTTCTTTCCCACCAGAAGTAAAGAAATTTGCTAGCGGCTAAATCTAAAGAATAGAGTAAATAAGGAATATCCGAAGCCCTTTTCGTGCACTTTTGTCATTGCAAGTGCCAATATGCAGTCGAAGGATTGATCGAATCATGTTTTTATTTAATTAGTCTTTCAAAATGTTTAAAAAATCCACAAAATAGCCTGCTGTTATTGACGCTTTTCTAAGTTGTCTGTTACTTTTGGAAGTTGTAGATTACAATTTAAAACCGAACATTGTAATATAAAGCTCTTTCGCGGGTACCTTGGTCCGCGTCAACAATCATGAAAGCCGTTGCACTCTCTGTTTTTTTGTAAACTTTTTTTGTAAAAAAAAAAAAAAAAACGTTTTCCTTTGTCATATCTGTTCCTGAATGCCCACTATCTTTGACTCCTTTTAGGTCCTTGAGCCTTTGCTCAAGAAGAAGCAAAGACACTGAATGCCATTACCAGATGCTTAAGTCTTTGAAATTACTTTAATCCAGTTTTAAAATCATAAACAATTGACGCTCTTATACACCCTCTTTCCTTCTTTAGTGCAAATATTTAAGATGTGCGAACA
This sequence comes from Metallyticus violacea, assembly GCA_030762175.1. NCBI lineage: Eukaryota > Metazoa > Arthropoda > Insecta > Mantodea > Metallyticidae > Metallyticus > Metallyticus violacea. The sequence continues at coordinate 50,144,748 of CM060833.1, read as the reverse complement.
TGGGGTTATTCACCTTTAGGCTTCTGCAATGTGAGAGGCGAGGAAGTTCACTAACACTATAAGTTACAAATGGGGCTACTCGGTGCTGCGTTTCTTTTCATTGGGTCAACTTTTAATTTACGCCAGCTCAAAACATTTGTTGTGACCCTCGTTAAATATATATGCAGATCAATTTATCTCTGCGCTCCAGTTTAAACGTACAAGAGATTGTTTTATAAGCATTCATTTATTTTACTAGCTGTTATATTGTTTGTAGTCAACATTTGGTCCAAATGAAATGTGTTTTGTTTCGGAGCTCTGAGAGCAATTTATTCCCAAGTTCATGAATATTTGAAACATTTAATGCACTTCAAAACGAATGACATACACAGTAAGGCTTACCCAGGAGGTTTTAATATCCTAGCGGAAATGTGCATTGAATATCTTTAGGGAAAATGTGTTTCAACTTCTGTTCTATTGTTTCAAGGCACTTGAGCACGTTGTATACTTAACGCAGAAAATTATAGGAGGTAAGTTTCATAAATTTCCTACTATAGTTGCACGGTAGTAATCGGAAAACTTTTAAAATAGCCTTATCTTTCAACAATCACTCAGGGATCATGTCTGTAAATCTCTTGGAGAGTGTCCTATTACTAACTAGAGTAGGAATTTTCGCAATGTTGATAAATGAACATCGTGAGGTAATAAAATATTTTACAACAACTTAATTAAAGATTTCTTAGATGGAGTGTAGTTAAAACCTCTCCATGTTGAACGGTAAAAGAATGGGCTAAATATTTTCGATTAAAACAACGAACCTTTGAGGGCAGACAGTAGAAGTGGTGACCCAGAATTTGTTGCTTTTATTGCTGAGGATCTGTTGAGTCACAGGAGACTAAACCTGAAAGAAATTGTTGCGAGGTTGGGCATTTCAAAAACAGTCATTAGGATTCTGCATTAACATCTCGATGTGATAAAGGTCGGTGCGAAATGGGTGTCAGGATTTCTAGGTTTAGGTTTTTGACCTTGTGTCAAACAAACAGGAAGGAAGTTATGGAATTAATTATGACAGGAGATGAAACTGAAGTCCTCTACCATAATCCAAAAACTCAAAAAGGACGTTCATGGAGCGTAAATTTTGAAGCTTCGCGGAGGTAGGCGCCAGGGTTTTTCCAAACCAGATAAATGATCATGGGCACAATAATCCGGAACCGCAAGGTAATTTTGTTGGTTGATTTCTAAGAGAGAAGATGCATTAGTGTCAACGTAGATTATTACTACAGCTTTCTACACGAACTGCGAGTTGCATTTAAGGAAAAGAGAAGCGGAATATGGAGACATGGTGTTCGCTTTCTTTATGACAATGTGTACACTGCTCTGACTACAGTAAATGCTGCGAAGGACTGTGGAACTGGAACATCCACTGTATAGTTCAGACCAAGTCCCCATAGATTTATCTTTTAGCGAATTCCGAAGATATGAATGTACCCATGAAAATATTTTTGAAAACTTTCTTCTAATCTCCATTGAACCTACTTTTTAGGCACCAAAATTACGATAAAAATATAATATATATGTCCGTTCACGCTGCAAAACTGGGCATATAACCATCAATTGACAAACGATTAATCTGGTTCGTTAACCAACAAAATTGGACCATTGGGGGAGGGGGGGGGGTTAACCTAAAGCCAGAATTTAAAAAACGCTCTAGTGGCCGCTATACATTTTTTTCTCAATAAAATTCGGTATATAGCATTGAAATAAAATAAAAACATAATTTCCGAAAATGAGCGAAATCAGACTATTGTAAGTAGGGGATTATTTGAAACCGAAAGTATAAAAATTGCTCTAGCGGCACCAATATTTGTTCTTTTTTGCAACTAAGCTCGGTATATACCATTTAAATAAAATTAGAAAAATGTTTTATGAAAATCAGGGAAATCTGATCATTAGACTACCTAAAAAATGAAATTTACAGAATGGGGGTTAATCTAAAGTGAACATTTTAAAATCTCTATAGTGGCAGCAATATTTTTGCTGTTTTTTTTTTTTTGCAATGAAACTAGATAAATGCAATTGAAATAAATAATAGAAACAGTTTCTGAAAAGTCAGCAAAATCGGACAATTAGGAGTAGTGGCTAATTTGAAATTCAAAATTTAAAAATCCCCTTAGCGACCATAATTTTTTCTCAACGAAATTCGGAAATGTGCCATGAAAATAAAATATTAAAAATAGTCACTGAAAATAATTGAAATCAGATTATAAGGAGTGGGGGTTACATGAAACCCAAACTTTAAAAATCATTCTAACAGTGCTAATATTTGCTTTATCGCAACGAAACTCGGCAAATAACATTAAAATAAAACAAGAAAATTTGTTTCCGAAAATTAGGAAAATCGGACAATTACGAGTAGGGGTTTAACTGAAAAGCGTTAACTCATGATTATGATTTATTTTTTACAAAAACATGGTCGTGAAGACAGCAACTATTACTTACCAGCCAAAAGTAACAAAAGAGGTTTAATATTTTTAATATGACCGTTACTCGATATCTCAACAATAATACTATTTCAGTTGTGCGATGTCATCTTTAAATCGAAAATGAAACGAAACAAAATTTTGAATTTTAGCGAATTAACAGCCATATATCCCAGTGAAACTATCGAAAAAAATTATAAAATTCATTTATTACCAACGTGCATTTGTCTTGTAGTCAATATAACCAATTCTATACCTTCACTATATAATTTCTGAGCACGCATCACTGGCCACTTTTCCGTGTTTTCATTTTGTACATTTAACTAACTTAATGTGTATTCTCTCAAGCAATTGTTTGTGCATGTTCAGCCAAAGAGTCTGAAATAATTTTAATAATTATATAACAATATCGCTTAAGCAATCAAAAATTATTAAACACGTTGTTCAGAATGGGAAAATAAAGGTAGGTATTCATAAAAAAGAATAGTTTTGCTCTTATTATATTAATGAAATAGTCCCAAACCGATATTTTGCTCTTCTGTATTGGCATTACTGACAATTGACTTTTGTCTGTTGCTAGATGGCTTTAAAAGGTCAATTATTCTTAATACAAATGTACAACTATTACAATATTGTAAGCCAAGTTAGAGGAATTATATTTGCATTCTTATTTTATTCGTGAAATAGTCCTAATAAATATCTCTTGAGGTATGAGCTTTCCACATTCATTTACTTGCTACGTTCATGAATTTATCGATAATCTCAGACCCTTTGGTGATATTACTTGTGATAAACTTCCCCGCAGCTGTACGTTTGTCTGCTGATAATCCTAGACTCTGCTTTGACAGAAGCTATCACACCATTCCTTGTGAAGTTTGTTTGTTAAATCCTAGACTGTTATTGGCTGAAGCTAAAATGTTCAATGCGGTAACACAAATAATCTCTATCACTAGATTTTCAAAGACTCTGAAAGGGGAGGGGGAGAAAAAGGAAGGAAAAAGAAAAGAAGAAAAAAAGTGGCGACTAATTACACTGGCTTGGCCCGTTTTCTACAAAAGAAAGAAAATGGCCAGCGACGAGTGTTTTGAATTGTGGGCTCCTGGTAGTGGACACATGGGCCAATCACTGCTTCTTGCGCCTAATTTCTGTAAACTGAATATGTAACTTCTCTGCTCTAGTGTTCTGTAATAACTTTAACAAATTCAACTTGCTGAGGGATTCGCTTACTTTCCGCAGCACCTGCATGACGGAATTTTTTAAAATTGAAGAATTATCTACAAGGAAGAAAGTGTAATAATGATGTGAGGTAAAGGAAACCAATTCAGCATATTTTTTCAACGGCGAATAATTTGCACTTCTTGTAGAAAGCTCTGAAATGTGTTGTATTAAACGGAGAAAATGAGGAAAAGTGACACGATTGTCTTCTTTTATGATGCTACAAACTGAGATCGGGCCGTGGCCTGCCGCAGCGAGCTCTGCTTCCGCTACCTCAATCTTACGACTTCATTGAGAGAGAGCCTGTAATCAGCATGCCAGCCGCCTATCATGCAGCTTTCTAGATCAAAGATCTCTACCGTTCTCTCACTTCTACAACCAATTTAGGCGGAAAACATGCAACTTACCTCCTATATTCAGTATTTTGTATGAACATAGCACTGGTTCAACACGTAAAGAAATTTTGGAAGGTTTATTTAAGTCGTTCAACTGCATGCATACTCAAAAGTGCCTATAGAGTATTTAAGCGATACAACTCTCTTTAGATTGGGATAATTTTATATTAAATTCGATTATTGAAACGTTGATGAACTCTATATATTTTAAAGTGTGATTGAATATTCAGTGAAAAAAAATTATTACGCGCGTGACTGCACTGTTTCGGTTACTTAGAGGTCGTTGAGATATTATTAAAGACCCCTATGGTAAAATGGCACTCTCGGATAGTGATGGAACGATGACGGTGCGCTGTTGGCGTGTAAGTGTGAAGTTCGTTAGCAGTAAAGACTTGTGAAAGGACAGTTAAAGTGTGAAGGAGCGCATTATTATTATTGTTATTTATACAAATAATTTTTTGGTTTCTTACTACTAAAGGTGAAATGTGAGGCATTTGTCCCTTTTACATTTATTGATTAAGAGTCCAATAATGCTTAATGAGTGGTTTGGTTACAATATTTAATATCAGTTACTTAATAAATTATTTGCCTATATTTTACCTTGAACATGTTTTTAAAAAGAAACAAGTCTCAAGTATGCTAACACTTTGCTCTATAGCTTACATCGTCGACGTGAATCGGAATTCATTATTGCTCTAGAAATTTTATTCCTTATTAAGTCAGACTTGCAGTTCTAACTTTACATTCATTCTCCGTAAAGACGTACAGCAGAATTGATGTTACACTTCCAAAATAAAAATCAAAGGAAAATCAAATATTGTAGGTGAACCAATACATTGGCATTTCCTGACTAAATGCATTCTATTGTTTCGTAATGTTAGCTGCAGGGCTATCCTCAGTCGAATAATTTAACTATTTAAAGTAAATTTAATAAACAAAAAACGCGACAGTTTACATATTGATGTGAAAATTTAAAATCAATATTGATTACATTTTAGTTCTCACCAGCTAACCCCCAGTCACTCCCATTTTGAAATTTAAAATGGCAACCCTACAATTTGATGCTTAAATTTTAAAGAGGATGCCGCTGTTATCTAACCTATTTTTTATTGTTTCCTGGAAACCTGGACTGTTATTATTGTTAACTGAATTTTGACATAATATTCCAACAATAAAAATCCACTGAGCATTTCATGCAATCAATAGTTGTGTTTTAATAATAAATTGGTGTATACCCTACAATAAAGAAGGGAACGTCAAGGGTTCCGAAATATGGCCGTGTTACTGTAATATTAATTATTGTAATATTGCCCAAAATAAATTATTTCCCCTCCATCGTACAACTAATTGATTAATTTTTTATTCTGTTCGTGTTCAAACAATGTTAACAACAATGCAGATGCTGGGAAACAATAGAAAACAAAATATCTCATAACAAATGACATTTCTGTAAAATTTAAAAGTATGACGAAATTGATGTCATTGAAAATTTCAAACTTGTACTAACTGGGGTGAAACCTAAAATGTAATTAGTATTGTTTTTACTGGTAAACCTCTACTCAATAACTAAATTGACGTCTTTTTTTAAACTAAATGTTATTTAAATAACCAGTTATTCAGAATGGGAAGTTTTGAAATGAAAGCTGTGCTATTATAGCTAGTATAGAAACGCTCTAAAAACTAAAGGACTGACTTCTCTCACTTTTCTTCTCTCTACTTACAAATAATGTAATTCATTTTTAAATGTATTTACTCACTTTGTTAAAATTTGATTCTATCAATATGTTTATTTTTTCCACTTACGTTGCTCACTATAGATCTAAAAAAAAAAAAAAAAAAAAAAAAAAAAAAAAAAAAAAAAAAAAAATCCAACTTCAGAATATTGTTTTGCCTGTTTTTCTCAAAAGTTATATTACACTCCATACAATTTACGTTTAGATATAGATATTATGTTAGGTAATTTTGTATCTGTATCGTAAATGATATTAGAATATTAGAAACATTTATCACATTTTACACTGCTTTCCAAATCTTCATCACATCATGCCATCCATTTGTTTGGTCCCCATATTCCGAAGCAACTTGTAGCCGTTGCGCCCGTAACAAGTTTGGTTATATTCGTATGGTTGATTTGATTTGTTTACTGACGCTCTTTGATATCTCAGTCATCAGCGTCCGATTCAATTCAGAGCGTAAAACGGCCGATAAATTTTGCTCAGAGGCAACTTCTTTTAGGCTTGAGGTTCCTTTACGTGCCGTAAATCTTTACTTCCCTTCCGAAGGAACCCATACTTAGAACTTTTACGTCCTAAAAAATCCATCGACTCTGGCCGGGATTGAACCCGCGATCTTGGGTCAATGAAGCAAGTATGGCTACCACTAGACCACCAGGACCGACACATTCGTATGAAATTTGGTAAATGCCATGCAAGGTATGTTTTGTGTGAGCCACTGTTCGGAAATGTAGTGAAGAACAAAGAATGTTCATATAACATAAATGTAAATAAAACGAATTTACAGTTCAGCTACTTAAATAATTCTAGGTAATTTATTCTGGAGCTGATCCTCATATTAATGAGGAAAACACCTTTACACACGTTTACACTTTCTAAATCGCAAAAGTATTAATTTATTTAGATCTCTCCGTTTATCTATTAGTGCTGTTATATATCTCTATGTCCTTCATGTATCTAGATATACTATTTTTCCGATTGGCGATAGTACCGTGCTTTATCGGTCTTGAGCAATTCGAAGTGGCGCTCTTTCGACTGACGGTTGCCGGTATTACCATCCTGCGTAACGCGAGACTAAACAAATGGATGACACGGGATGTATCGTAATGTTACATCCCCAATATTTAAAGCGACTATGTCTGTTCTAATCTTTCAGAAGAAACTTTATCTCTCTTTCTTTGTTGGCCATTCTTATTTACAGCACATTTCTTTTCTCCATTCTTCCATTTCTGTAACGTGCATTCTTTAGCGATGAACATGTAATAACTACGGCAATTATTTTGTGTATGATCGTTCATTTCTGAAAGCTAGAGGTATTCGGCGTGCCAACTTTAGAAAGACAGGAAGTTTCCGTACTCGAAAGACCGCCTGCGAGGAAAGGATCAAATTAATGCCAGAACTCTGGAAATATCGGTTGAACTTCGAACGAAGAAAGGAAATCTGTTC